>JACEFZ010027201.1:0-22020 GCA_014155875.1 Cepaea nemoralis | reverse complement strand
TAAACATACGGTGTGCTGATGCCGAGGTTAGCGGTTCATCCCCTACACCGGACAGCTGGACTAAAATGTTGACCTGTCGTCCTTGAGTTGGGGACGTAAATTACAAGTACCTCTGAAGTCGGAGTGGATTCGCCTGATGGCGAAGGACACTGTTATTAGGGAAAGCTAACCCGCATGCAAAATTCAGTCCACCACTATAAAAATAGTGTATATGGACTACGCTTGAGTTCAATGCGAGCGAGCGAAAAAAAAAATCATACACAAATTCTAGACACTTTTTCATGAAAAAAAATTGTCTCCATAAAACTGTTTCACAATGATACAATTACCTCAGATACACTTTCTCAATAATAAATATTTAGTGAAGAATGTGTTTTTACATATTGCACTGGTTAGATAAGCCCTTTATACTGCTCTCAGGGGATGAAGTGATATTCTTTCTCATAAATCAGGTCACAATATTATGAGGTGAAATAACATGCATGTTTGCTACATTCCAACAGTATATATTTGATGAGCATAAGCTGGCCTGAGAGGTGAGGTCAAACAGGAGCAGCCCACTAAATGTACAAGTAGGCTCATCAATCCGCACCATGCTGGCACATTTAGACTTTGTGCCAATTAGGCACATCAATCCACACTAAACTAGCACATTTAGACCGCAGATTAGGCTCATCAATCGCAACAATCCTGGCACATCTAGTCTGTGTGTGCTGATGGATATATTTTGGAGAAGATGAGGGTAGCCAGGAGTGTGGTGATGATAATCTGCACTGAACTAAACTGAATGCATAAATTCATTAATGTTATTATTTTTCCGTACAGTCCTCTGGCAAAATTCCTGACCTTGTGAAATAATATGTTAACCTTGAAGTATCAGTTTCTGGCTGTGGCCACTTATGTGTGTGCAGTCAGTGATTCTCAAATGTATACAGAAATAACATTGTAGGAACACATACAACATGAGTCTAAGAAGATAGTGACTACTGAGGTCGGAACCTGAGAACCCAAGCTTGGAGAGTTATTGTTAACATTTACTTGCTGAGGTGTCTTGACTCTTCAATTACGACTTTATGTAACTCCATAGTTGTGATTGGCAGACTATAAATAACAATGTGTAATCTCACTTTGGGCAGTTGTGAATGAGATACGTGGAAGGCTGACTGGAAGCAGTGATTTTAAATACACAAGTGATAATCAAGTGATACAGTGATTAAGATATATACATAGACCAGTTTCTTTTGTTCGCATATCCTTTACAGGACATCGCTGTCAAGAACAACATCTTTCAGATGATTGTTGATTTCTTGGCAAGATTACGCTTAGTAGTTTGCCATTGCTTTCTGAGCGACCGACTCACATACCCCGTAAGTTACCGACTCGGAGATAACCGCTACCGATTCTCGCGCACGTCACGTTACTCACGAGAGTATACGGGATTACGGAGAAAGTCGTGTAACACCTAGACCAGGGAGACCGGTCATAGACAAGTTAGACTAACAATATAACAAGCATGAGAACTCTGGCCTGTTTAGTCATAGTGACAGGACCAAATGTTAGTTACATATGAGGACATTTCTGCTGTCTTCTTCAGCCCTTCTCCATCTCCCTTCTCTCTCTCCATCTCCCTTCTCTCTCTCTCTCTCCCTCTCTCTCTCTCTTACACACACACACATAGCCGCCCACACACATATCTGCCTGCTTGCCCACCCAACACATTAGAGCTTTCATAATCTCCAATAAAAACAAGTTCCCATCATACCTAATTTCATCTCATCTCATCATGTTCCTTTTGTACCTTGCGGTGTCGAGGTGAAGTATAAACATCGTGAGAGTGCCCGATTATGGGCTTCATACATCGATATTCCCATGGACTCTGCTATTCCCTCATCATTGGACAGAAATCATGAGCAGGAATAAAATACTTACTGAAATATACAGATATGCCCACATTCTTATTTCACCGTACCACTCCTAAAATAAAATGCTCAATATTGTTGTATTAACAGATTCTAATCTTTAAGCAATGTGAGATGTGTCCTGTCAACACCGGAATTACATTTTAATTTCTTTGAAAGACATGTGGCAAACTGGCAAAAGTGAACAATATGGTTTTGATAACGGATAATGACAACACATCTCATGATGTAGTTAGAGACAAATCCTGACTGACTAAACAACCGGGTTTATACAAAAACTACAAAAACAAGAATGCAGTTAAAATTATAAAGTTGCTAGTAGAAACCAGTATTGTTGTCTCCTCCATCTGTTAACCAAAGGAAACAAGAAATTTCTCCACAGCTCCTGATGAAAAAACAACTGATGACAAATAAACTTGTTGTATAAAAGAGTTGAGTTAAGCAAAGAACCAAAATCACTGCACCCAGGACATTCCCATCCACGCTCCGTTCCCACATTCAACAGCCAGCGCAGAGTCACACGACTAATCGTTCACACTGCTGTCTGATTGAAAGTTGATCTGGTCTTCCCTCTCAGTTTTGAGATTCTTCCAGAACCCCTGCCGATCCACCGCAATCTCATTCTGTCCACATTTGGGTTCCGCCCCCCGCACAACCACCAGGCTGCTAAAGCCAGCCCAGCAGCCTGTTCATTCCCCCACACTCTGCATGACCAGGGCAAAAAATACATACAATTCTCACAATCTGTGACATCTGAAGCGAGGTGAGCCATTCCACATGAAACAGTCCTTTCTCCACCTTACTAAGCATACTCCTTGAGTCCGTAATGAATACAATGTGTTGCAGTGGTCTCCTCTAATCAACCGAATTCCCCTGTTACTGCTTCCACCTCCATTCTCATGCTGGAGGTCGTAGTCTCATATGCCAGACTCTCCTTTTTCAAGAATCGTCCATTAGTCTTCACAATGAAACCCCAAGCACTATTGTTCATGTAATCTGCCCCTACATGAGCACCTATTGATCAGTAAAGTGTGCACATAATTACAATGGCTGACATTAGCAGAACTGGTGTGTTTGTTCAGAGTAAACTCTTTTCTTTAGTTAGCATAACAGGAAAGGAGAAGGGAGGCATGTTTTTAAATGACAATGTAGAAGAGAAGGGCACATGCATTCTATCAACAATTATATCTGCAGTTATGAATATGAGTTATCACCATTTCTAACTCAGAACGTAAGTAAACTAAAACTTGATTCTGAACAATGTCACTTAGTTAAACTAAATGACATTTTCTTTCTGTTAAATCTCATCTCATGATGTTCTTCTTGTACCTTGCGGTGTCGAGGTGAAGTATAAACATCGTGAGAGTGCCCGATTATGGGCTTCATGTATCGATATTCCCATGGACTCTGCTATTCCCTCCGTCCAACGTTTACGTGGTCGGCCTCTTCCTCTGTTCCATATGGTCTGTACATCATTGGCTTGTTGTGGTATGCAGTTGCATGGCCAAACCATTTGACTTGCTGCCTTCTAATAAAATCTAGTGCTGATATAACCCCCCACTTTAGTCCCGATTTCTTCATATCTTACCTTATGTTGAGTAGTCTTCTCAGGAATCTCATTTCTGTTGTGATATTTTTTCTCTTTTTCTGTCATTATCCAGGTTTGGCATTGGTAGCATAGAGTTGGTAGGAAGATTGTGTTGTAAAGTGCTTTCTTAGTAGTTATTGATACATGTTTGTGTCTGTTAAATATGACCATATAAAAACAACACACAACCACTAAAATATCATATGTAGAATCCATGGGGGTTAAATACGGTGGAATTCTGGAAGAAGCAAAGTGTTTGATGACTTGTATTTGATAGATGGTCATAGAAAGGTTGAAGATGTGACAGCTCAGAGAAAGTAACTAAAATTCTTGACCAAGCAGTCAAGCTTTGAATGATAATTATGGGCGGCATGGACTCTGCTATTCCCTCTTCAGAGTCCAGGTTACCAGAAAGATAATTCAATAATGAAATTAATTTCAGATAACAGCACGAAATATAATTAGGCTTGGCAATGCCAGTGATAGCAAAGAAATGATGGTGTATCGCAAAGAAATGATGTTGTACCATTGACATTCTAGTTTTGTATTGTTGTAGCCAGTAGTAATGGATGAATTGGTGCATAAAAGACAAAAATGCAGTTCATGGTAAAAAATGCAAACCAAAAGAAAAAGCACCCTGCAGTGTGAACACAGTCAATGCAAACCTTGTTATGAAAATCAACAGATAGAATAAAAAATGACGAGGCTAAGAGATTTATAAGCAATAATTAGAACCAAGTGGAAATCACAGCATCCAGGTCACCAGAAAGATGACGCATATTACCAACTAAACTGAAAAGAACAAGTTACAATCTTCAGACTATGGGCAGGCTGAAATAACACATGTTTAGTAAACTAAAGATAGGAGATACTGATGAATGTAATTGCTGGAACTGGTAAAATGACAGCTGAACATTTGTTTAGAACCTGTATCTTTGTATGGATGTGAAACGTGGACAATAAGCAGACAAGCTGAAAAACATCTAATGGCAGGGGAAATGTGGTTTCTGAGGAAAATGCAAAGAATCCCTGGACAGACAGAAAAACCACTGAGCAAGTCCTACAAGAAACAAATGAAAACCGTAAATTCAGTAGAAATAATTAGACGTAGACAGTCAAACTTGTTGACAACTAGCAAGATTGAGGGCAAAGAACAGGGACAAGCCATAGAAGTAAATATCTAGATGGCTTGACCACATGGCATGGTTAGGACAAGAATACAGAACTGATCCATGACCCAGGTGATCACGTGAGATGGCAAAACATGACCGCCCATGGTTATCAGCATGGCACATATTGTTGCATATCCTTTACAGGACGTAGAAGTCAACTCCAGCACCTTTTGGCTTTCATAATTCCTTCAGAACGACTGGCACCCATACCATTTGCATAAACAAACCAACGCAAGGCGGTCTGCTGCTAAACTGCCCACAGCTGTGTTCCGAACGTAGGTATGTGGGATTATAAACTGCGTCTGTAACACCTTCGCTACGGAGCCGACATGGCACATTATGATGATGAAACATTTGTTGTAGGAGTGCCCAACATACGCAGAACAGAGAAAAGTAGTTTGTCATACACTCGCTCCATTGAGGACAAACTCTATGGGGATAACAACAAGCTTAAGTTGACTGCTGCTGCCATCTTTGCATGTATTCATATTGATGTCTGAAGGTGAACGAAGATTAAGTAGAATAAAAAATAAAGTAAGATGCAGACAACTAAATTATGACCTGAATAAACAGATTTGACATTCTTCCTGACCAGATGAGCATGCGATCTAGCAATCATACACAATCCAGACAGGGAAGAATAAATCGCATTAATATGGCACTCTACACTACATTTGCAATCAATACTAATTACAGCATATATGTGCAATAATTAAAATCAACATATTGCGGCCAAGGATATTTGCTGCATATAAGAAGTAATGAGGTTCTCAGATATTTAGAAAACAAAAAATGAACAAAGATAGTTTGCAATAAGATCTGCAAAAATGCGTTACCTATGAAAATCATGGCTTGTTATATTTAATTTATAAACTAAAATAAGGAACGCTTGGATGAGAATTAGTTTCAATAACTATTTGCAGTAAACAATCAAATCTAGTGAAAAGAAAGATGAGAATTATGTTAACCGTATATTTTCTGCTAAAGACCTTTTGCAGAAAGCATACCCATCATCAGTGTACCATGTTTAATAAGACTAAATAAAACAAAATGCTTTAGTTTCTCAATGCTGACACATATTAGAAGCTTGAATACTGAGTGCAGAAGAAATAAGCACGAGGAATGTTCTCATTGTCATCTTCTTTTCTTTGTCCTCTTACGCGGAAATATGGCCATAGGTTTTGTGTTTGTTTCATATGAGATGTAACCTACAATATTTACCACTTCCTCTACCTTTGTACAGTCAACCTCTTCCCATTCATATCATTATAATAAAATTGTATTACCCTCTGAGGGCTAGCTTCTGTTGACTTTCTTGTTACAAGATTGACAGATGTGGTTATTTCTGTACGTAATGTACTACTGGCTTTACTCCCACACATCTTTCTAACTAGAAAATGAGCTTGTAAGTGAAAGCAGCACCCTCTCGAGGTGGAACTACAAGAAAGCATACCGGGCAATGCACAAGCATCGTACCAGCATACTGGTTAGAAACTTGAACACTGATAAAGACATAAATAAAGTAGTTGAAGAGTTTGAGAAATGATTACAATAGGCAGCACAGGAAACAGTACCAAGAGGAGCCCGTAAACATTATAAACCCTACTGGAGTAGTGAACTGGAACAGTTGCATGATGATGTGGAAGTGTGTAGAAAGCAAGCAGAGGCCGAACCCAATCAAGACCACTGCAATAAATACCAGCATGCGAAAGCCAAATTCCAAAGGGCCTAGCTGCAGGCTAGACGGAAAAGCTGGCAGGAGAAAACAGAGTAACTGAACTTTGAAAGAGACGTAAGGAAATTGTGGAAGCTAATAAAACACCTTAACGATGAGGGCACAGGGATAAACTTTAAAAAATTGCACTACATAAAGACGGAACCATCTTAACAGGAAAGCAAGCAGCTGATCATTTTGCGGACTCATTCGCACAAGATAACAATATCAAAATTAGTCCAGAGAAACAACAAGAGGTTCGAGAGAAATGGCAACATACAGGAAAGAATGAAATACTACATGAGGTTCTGGAGGCACCCATCACAATCAGCGAACTGAAGCTAGCCATATCAAAACTGAAAATGAGAAAAGTCACCAAGAGCTGATGGTATCTTCAATGAAATGATCAGGAACCTAGGAACAGAGGCCAAAGCAAAGCTGTTGCAGATCTTCAATAATAGCTGGACCTTAGGCAGTGTTCCATAAGCCTGGAGAGAAGCAATCATGATACCCTCTCCTAAAATTAGGGAAAGATAGTTCCATTGCCTCCAGCTATAGACCAATTAGCCTCACCACCTGTCTCTGCAAAACACTGGAGCGCATCATCAATCACAGACTGCAGTGGTATATTGAAAGTAAAAACATCCTTGTGCCTCAGCAGGCTGGCTTTAGGCAGTGCTACTCTACGGAAGATCAGACAACCTACCTCTCTCAAGAAATTGGGGATGCATTCCAAGATAAGAAGCTGGTGCTTGCGGCATGGATAGATCTGAAGAAAGCCTTTAGACAAGGTCTGGAAAGAAGGTCTAATGAAGAAACTGCAAAGTCAATGGAAGAATGTACAAATGGGTGAAAGCATACTTGCACAACAGAAGAGCCCGAGTACAGATAGACAGACTCAAGAGCAAGAAAGTACAACTGCGTCACGGTGTTCCCCAGGGCGGAGTCTTGTCCCCCCCCCCCATACTTTTCTAATCTTCATCAATGAACTTGTTGCTAATCTACCGCATGGAATAAAGCGGCATTGTACGGTGATGATCTGGTTCTATGGAGCACAAATGAATATGCATCAGTGGCCACCAGATCACACAAAGAGCTGTAGATACATTTTTTGCATGGGCAAATAGATGGTGTGTCAGCATAAACACTGACAAGTGCAGCACCACTCTATTTAGCCTCTCTCCAAAACAAAAGGCAGGGATCATCCAGATAAATGAAACACTACTAAGAGAAGCACTCTGCCCAGTGCTCTGAATGTCAAAGTGAAGAAATTCAACCAAGCGCGGGTAAACGGCGGGAGTAACTATGACTCTCTTAAGGTAGCCAAATGCCTCGTCATCTAATTAGTGACGCGCATGAATGGATTAACGAGATTCCCACTGTCCCTATCTACTATCTAGCGAAACCACAGCCAAGGGAACGGGCTTGGTAGAATCAGCGGGGAAAGAAGACCCTGTTGAGCTTGACTCTAGTCCGACTTTGTGAAGACACATGAAGGGTGTAGCATAGGTGGGAGCGCAAGCGCAATTGAAATACCACTACTTTTATCGTTTCTTTACTTATTCAGTCTCTCGGTAGAGATTTGTTCGCAGCAGACGAGCATAATCTCCGGCGGGCCTATTCTCGCCGGTCGCGAGATCCGCACAGTGGAAGGATGGGGGATTTGCTTGCAAATAGACAGGCAATATCTCCTGCGGTAGCTCTGGCGGGCCTATTCCCGCTGGTCGCGGGGTCCGCTTAAAGTCAGGTGGAGAGTCTGACGATAGTGCACGCTTTACACAGGTCCGGACACTTGTGATCGACAGATGTGCGCGCCCTCATGGTCCGGGCTCGTACGAGGCCCTCACCTGTGGGACTTGGCTGAACGCCTCTAAGCCGGGTCCCTTGGGTGTCAGGGTCTGGCCATAACTCGCCACCGGCTCGTGGTGGTAAGGTCTCGGAGGATTGACGCTGAGCCGCCAGCGTCTGCAGCCTACCTTGTGCCAGACGTATTGGTTACCCATTCCTCTGGAATACACAAGACTAGGCCGAGAGAGGGGACATGTCGTTTGGGCACCACATGATTCTCTGAAGCTCTGCCCAGGCATTGTGATGGAATATTGGCCACATTCCAACTCACACACTTTGGTCTGTCAAGACTGCAAGGTGCCACTCACCTAAGAGAAGATAAAGAACCAACATACCTTGGAGTAACATTTGATGACAGGCTGACATGAAGAAAGCACATCAACAAAGCAGTAGCAAAAGCCAGAAGGAAAATAGCCATCCTGAGAAAACTAAGTGGAACCACACGGGCAGCCAGTGGGAAAATAATAAGTTTCTTAAAAGAGCATACGTCCACACCTGGAATAGGGTCAACTGCGTGGTTTTCAGCATCAAAAACCATACTACAATGAGCTGGACAAGGTGCAAAATCAAGCACTTAGAGTCACCACAGAAGGGATGAGACCAACCCCTATAGTGGAAACGGAGAAGTTGGGGAGGACACAAGCACTGAGAGAGCGCAGAGATACGAAAACGGTAATACAGGCAGAAAAGTTCCTCAGCTTGCCAGAATAGATTTGAAAATTAGCCTATGGGGCGGTTGAAAAGAAGTAAGTTTTATTCACAAGGCTAAACGACTCTGCAGAGAAACCACCGATCAGCCCACTGTTGGTATCCCCCTCACAACTATTTCAGAGCGAACTCCATGAAAAGATGAACAGACTATCACTACAAACCCTGACAAAAGTGAGGGGAATATTTGACAAGGAACAACAGAACAGTGTACAGCGCAGAACAGCCACCCTCAGCTTCCTTGATGAAGAATACCCACAGGACCTCTGGATCCGAGTCTACACAGATGGGTCAGCACAAAATGCTGTTCGAAATGGAGGAGCGGGAGTGTACATAGAATACCCAAATAATACGAGGGACACGGCCAGAATACCAACAGGGATGTACTGCCATAACTATGATGCTGAAATTGAGGCAATCAAGATAGCAACAGAGAAATTACTAAATACCAGCCATGGTACACAACCTGTGGTGCTATTGATAGATGCAAAATCAGTACTCGAGGCGCTACTACTTTCTGAACTTAGCCGTCAGCGTAAGGTCACCATACAGTGGATACCATCCCACTATGGAGTACCCGGAAACGATAGAGGATAGAGCTGATCGATTGGCTAAGGAAGGAGCAAAAGAAGAACAGCCTGATGTGCCCATTACATACCACCAAAAGAAAAACATGATCATATCAGTCAGAAAGCCAACAAAATCTGCCCAAGACGACTACCACGTTATGGACAGACCAGAACAAGTCATTATTCTGCACCTCAGAACAGGACACAATATATTACCCAACCACATGTATACAAAATTCAAGATTGGTGAATCAACCATGTGCAGACAGCAGAGCACATACTCTAAGACTGCCTAAAATACAACATATCTACGCAACCCTTCTGGCCTAGAGAGACAACAGTGGAAGATAAACTCCATGGACCGCTGAGTGAACTAAAAAAGACAGTTAAATTCATGCAAGAGACAACACTGCAGTTATAGACATATTTCAAGCGAACGAAAAAAGAAGAACTCCCACACATGGTCTTATTTCTTCATTTTTAAAGAGCCACATAGGCAAAGACATAAACAATCAGATATTTATACATATCTGAAATTGTTTTAACTGTGGTAAAGCAGTCACAATGTAAACAATTGGAATGCATGAGGTGTAAGTTAGCTATTACTATTACTAGTATTATGATAACCTAAAACAGAAGATGTTGCAGTGACAAGTCTGCACCAGCAAACAATAATAAAAAAACACCACACACAACAAAGATGGCAATGTAACTACATTAATGCATTATTATATTATGCAACCAATTGAAAGAAAAATAAGCAAGCAGAATGAGATGAAATATATTTGTGTTGTGGTGTTTTTTGTTGTTATTTAGGTTGAAGTCTTGTTGCCGCAACTATCTGTTTTTAGCAACAGTAATTGTGTAAAGCTGACCTAAACATCACCTTATCCATGTCTGTAGATATTTATACCGAGTAGTGATCATTACAAATGAAAACAGATTTAAATCTGAAGAAATTAGAGAACTGTTAAATAGCAACAGTAATTTAACAGCTGGAAGCATACATGGAAGTAAAGAATAACATACATTTCAAACAATGTGACAACTGGGAACACAGTATAGCAGCAAAAAATGACCATCGGCAAAATTAACAGAAACATTATAAAGAACAACATTAGAAGATATACAGGACAGTTTGACACTTCAGATACTAGCTGTCAGTAATAAACGGGCAAATCTTACACCTGCTGGGGGGGAGGAGGGGGGGGGGGGGTAAGCCCTGGAACAATATAGTCAACCACCAAGTGATTCTACTGTGTTTGTTTTGTTATTTAAGTACAACGTTATCAGTCATGTGAAAGATGTCCTGTGTTGAAGGAAGCAGTTAAATATCCGCCATTATAAAGACTCACTGCCCTGCTATACTTTATGGAAAGGAAATTAATTTTGTTTTAACATCACTAAACACCGTTTTTTAAATATGAATTAAGATTCTGAATATGCTCTCTCTCTCTCTCTCTCTCTCTCTCTCTCTCTCTCTCTCTCTCTCTCTCTCTCTCTCTCTGTGTGTGTGTCTGGTGTGTATGTGTGTGTGTGTGGGGGGGGGGGGGAGACAATAGCAGCAGAGATGATGGAACAGCCAGAACTGAATGCACTCGGGAATATAATAATGGTTTGTAAACAGCAGAAACTAACATATATATATATATAAGATCTGGGGAAAATAAATAACATATAGTGGCAGTTTATAAATAATAACAATCACACAGGAACATTTCAGTGCATAAAGAATAGTTTCAGAAAAGGATGTGTACTGTCCCCCGATTGTCATTATACAGTGGGCATAGGGCATATAATGAAACAATTTATATCCCAACGGATGTTAAAAATTGACCTGGGCTACCGGTTGAATCCAGCCAGTATGGCTAGAGAGTTGAACATGTTTAAACTGTCTCTGCTGACCTGTGGCTAGAGAGTTGAACATGTTTAAACTGTCTCTGCTGACCGATGGCTAGAGAGTTGAACATGTGTAAACTGTCTCTGCTGACCGATGGCTAGAGAGTTGAACATGTTTAAACTGTCTCTGCTGACCTGTGGCTAGAGAGTTGAACATGTTTAAACTGTCTCTGCTGACCGATGGCTAGAGAGTTGAACATGTTTAAACTGCTCCTGCTGACCGATGGCTAGAGAGTTGAACATGTGTAAACTGTCTCTGCTGACCGATGGCTAGAGAGTTGAACATGTTTAAACTGTCTCTGCTGACCGATGGCTAGAGAGTTGAACATGTTTAAACTGTCTCTGCTGACCGATGGCTAGAGAGTTGAACATGTTTAAACTGCCTCTGCTGACCGATGGCTAGAGAGTTGAACATGTGTAAACTGTCTCTGCTGACCGATGGCTAGAGAGTTGAACATGTTTAAACTGTCTCTGCTGACCGATGGCTAGAGAGTTGAACATGTTTAAACTGTCTCTGCTGACCGATGGCTAGAGAGTTGTAAATGTTTTTAAAATGCCTCTGCTGACGATGGCTAGAGAAATTGAACTTGGGGAACTGTCTCTGCTGACCGATTTGGGTAGAGAGTTGAACATGTTTTAAACTGTCTCTGCTGCCGATGGCTAGAGAGTTGAACATGTTTATAACTGTCTCTGCTGACGATGGCTAGAGAGTTGAACATGTTTAAACTGTTCTCTGCTGACCGATGGCTAGAGAGTTTGAACATGTTTAAACTGTCTCTGCTGACCTGTGGCTAGAGAGTTGAACATGTTGTAAACTGTCTCTGCTGACCTGTGGCTAGAGAGTTGAACATGTGTAAACTGTCTCTGCTGACCGATGGCTAGAGAGTTGAACAGTGGTAAACTCGTCTCTGCTGACCTGTGGCTAGAGAGTTGAACATGTGTAAACTGTCTCTGCTGACCTGTGGCTAGAGAGTTGAACATGTGTAAACTGTCTCTGCTGACCTGTGGCTAGAGAGTTGAACATGTGTAAACTGTCTCTGCTGACCGATGGCTAGAGAGTTGAACATGTGTAAACTGTCCTCTGCTGACCTGTGGCTAGAGAGTTGAACATGTGTAAACTGTCTCTGCTGACCTGTGGCTAGAGAGTTGAACATGTGTAAACTGTCCTCTGCTGACCGATGGCTAGAGAGTTGAACATGTTTAAACTGTCTCTGCTGACCGATGGCTAGAGAGTTGAACATGTGTAAACTGTCTCTGCTGACCGATGGCTAGAGAGTTGAACATGTGTAAACTGTCTCTGCTGACCGATGGCTAGAGAGTTGAACATGTGTAAACTGTCTCTGCTGACCTGTGGCTAGAGAGTTGAACATGTGTAAACTGTCTCTGCTGACCGATGGCTAGAGAGTTGAACATGTTTAAACTGTCTCTGCTGACCGATGGCTAGAGAGTTGAACATGTGTAAATTGTCTCTGCTGACCGATGGCTAGAGAGTTGAACATGTGTAAACTGTCTCTGCTGACCGATGGCTAGAGAGTTGAACATGTGTAAAACTGGCTCGGCTGACCAGATGGCTAGAGAGTTGAACTGTTTAACTGTCTCTGCTGACCGATGGCTAGAGAGTTGAAACATGTTTAAACTGTCCTCTGCTGACCGAATGGCTAGAGAGTTGAACATGTGTAAACTGGTCTCTGCTGACCAGATGGCTAGAGAGTTGAACATGTGTAAATTGTCTCTGCTGACCGATGGCTAGAGAGTTGAACATGTGTAAACTGTCTCTGCTGACCGATGGCTAGAGAGTTGAACATGTGTAAACTGTCTCTGCTGACCGATGGCTAGAGAGTTGAACATGTTTAAAACTGTCTCTGCTGACCTGATGGCTAGAGAGTTGAACATGTTAAACTGTCTCTGCTGACCTGTGGCTAGAGAGTTGACATGTGTAAACTGTCTCTGCTGACCGATGGCTAGAGAGTTGAACATGTGTTAAAACTGTCTCTGCTGACCGATTGGCTAGAGAGTTGAACATGTGTAAACTGTCTCTGCTGACCGTGGCTAGAGAGTTGAACATGTGTAAACTGTCTCTGCTGACCGTGGCTAGAGAGTTGAACATGTGTAAACTGTCTCTGCTGACCGATGGCTAGAGAGTTGAACATGTGTAAACTGTCTCTGCTGACCGTGGCTAGAGAGTTGAACATGTGTAAACTGTCTCTGCTGACCGATGGCTAGAGAGTTGAACATGTGTAAACTGTCTCTGCTGACCGATGGCTAGAGAGTTGAACATGTGTAAACTGTCTCTGCTGACCTGTGGCTAGAGAGTTGAACATGTGTAAACTGTCTCTGCTGACCTGTGGCTAGAGAGTTGAACATGTGTAAACTGTCTCTGCTGACCGATGGCTAGAGAGTTGAACATGTGTAAACTGTCTCTGCTGACCTGTGGCTAGAGAGTTGAACATGTGTAAACTGTCTCTGCTGACCGATGGCTAGAGAGTTGAACATGTGTAAACTGTCTCTGCTGACCGATGGCTAGAGAGTTGAACATGTGTAAACTGTCTCTGCTGACCGATGGCTAGAGAGTTGAACATGTTTAAACTGTCTCTGCTGACCGATGGCTAGAGAGTTGAACATGTGTAAACTGTCTCTGCTGACCTGTGGCTAGAGAGTTGAACATGTGTAAACTGTCTCTGCTGACCTGTGGCTAGAGAGTTGAACATGTTTAAACTGTCTCTGCTGACCGATGGCTAGAGAGTTGAACATGTGTAAACTGTCTCTGCTGACCTGTGGCTAGAGAGTTGAACATGTGTAAACTGTCTCTGCTGACCGTGGCTAGAGAGTTGAACATGTGTAAACTGTCTCTGCTGACCGATGGCTAGAGAGTTGAACATGTGTAAACTGTCTCTGCTGACCTGTGGCTAGAGAGTTGAACATGTGTAAACTGTCTCTGCTGACCGATGGCTACAGAGTTGAACATGTGTAAACTGTCTCTGCTGACCTGTGGCTAGAGTAACATGTTTAAAATGTTCTGCTGACCGATGGCTAGAGAGTTGAACATGTGTAAACTGTCTCTGCTGACCTGTCTGCATGACATGGTAAGTTGACATGTGTAAACTGTCTCTGCTGACCGAGGCTAGAGAGTTGAACATGTGTAAACTGTCTCTGCTGACCTGGCTAGAGAGTTGAACATGTGTAAACTGTCTCTGCTGACCTGTGGCTAGAGAGTTGAACATGTTAAACTGTCTCTGCTGACCTGAGGCTAGAGAGTTGAACATGTTAAACTGTCTTTACTGTGCTGGATGGCTAAGAGGAACATGTGTAAACTGTCTCTGCTGACCTGTGGCTAGAGAGTTGAGCATGTGTAAACTGTCTCTGCTGACGATGGCTAGAGAGTTGAACATGTGTAAACTGTCTCTGCTGACGTGGCTAGAGAGTTGAACATGTTTAAACTGTCTCTGCTGCCGATGGCTAGAGAGTTGAACATGTTTAAATTCTCTGCTGACCTGTGGCTAGAGAGTTGAACATGTCTGTCTGCTGTGACCTGTGGCTAGAGAGTAACTGTTACTGTCTCTGCTGACCTGTGGCTAGAGAGTAACTGTTTAAACTGTCTCTGTGACCGATGGGAAGAGTTGAACATGTGAAATCTCTGCTGACCTGTGGCTAGAGAGTTGAACATGTGTAAACTGTCTCTGCTGACCTGTGGCTAGAGAGTTGAACATGTGTAAACTGTCTGTGACCTGGGCTAGAGAGTTGAACATGTGTAAACTGTCTGTGACTGTGTAAGCTCGTGACGTGGAAAGGTGACATGTTTAAGTTTTGAGTGTGGAACATGTTTAAACTGTCTCTGCTGACCGATGGCTAGAGAGTTGAACATGTTTAAACTGTCTCTGCTGACCTGTGGCTAGAGAGTTGAACATGTTTAAACTGTCTCTGCTGACCGATGGCTAGAGAGTTGAACATGTTTAAACTGTCTCTGCTGACCTGTGGCTAGAGAGTTGAACATGTTTAAACTGTCTTTGCTGACCGATGGCTAGAGAGTTGAACATGTTTAAACTGTCTCTGCTGACCGATGGCTAGAGAGCTGAACATGTGTAAACTGTCTCTGTGACCTGTGGCTAGAGAGTTGAACATGTTTAAACTGTCTCTGCTGACCGATGGCTAGAGAGTTGAACATGTTTAAACTGTCTCTGCTGACCGATGGCTAGAGAGTTGAACATGTGTAAACTGTCTCTGCTGACCTGTGGCTAGAGAGTTGAACATGTTTAAACTGTCTCTGCTGACCGATGGCTAGAGAGTTGAACATGTTTAAACTGTCTCTGCTGACCAGTGGCTAGAGAGTTGAGCATGTTTAAACTGTCTCTGCTGACCGATGGCTAGAGAGTTGAACATGTTTAAACTGTCTCTGCTGACCGATGGCTAGAGAGATGAACATGTTTAAACTTTCTCTGCTGACCTGTGGCTAGAGAGTTGAACATGTTTAAACTGTCTCTGCTGACCGCGGCATACTGGGTTCACTTCACATGATGTCAGCTGGACTTAAATGTTGATTTCTTCTCCTTTACCTGGAAACGTACATTACAAGTACCTCAGAAGCTGGAGAGGGTTCGCCTGATGACACTGATAATAGGGAAAACCAAACCTCACGCAAAAATCAATCCAGTGAACTCAATACTAGTAGAAGCACATATGTGGACAATGCTTGAGGTAGAAATGAGTGAACTATGAGGAAAAAAATGGAGGCAAATACATAAATTCAAATATCTAGGTACATGGACATTATCAATTGGAAGATGTAATGCAGATATAAAGAACAGAGTAGGACAAGCAAAAACAGCATTTGATAAAACAAAGAACATCTTATGCAATAAATATCTGTCATTGGATGTATGAAAAATAATTCTTGCAAATAACATAGAACCGGTTTTAACATATGGTTTCAAATCCTGGACAATGGGCTGACAGGCAAAACAACATATTCCCTCAGGCCTTAGAGATGTGGTTTTACAAAAAATGCTAACAGTTTTTTTCGACAGCCAAAATTAATAATCTAAATATTTTAGGCGCAAAGGCAACTTAATGCAAACACCAGAAGCAGTCGTCATTATTTGGCCACGTTATGAGAACTGGAACCTTTTGTCAAACGGGAGAATTTGTGGAAAAAGAAATAGCGGAAGACATCAGTAGAATATTCTTGGCAGTCTTTTGCCATGACCCACACATTGCACAAAAACTGCAGATATGAAACTGAGGTAACTAGACATTTTAGCCTATGTTAGTTGGTCTAAAAGAAGGTACTACTTTCTTTTTTGTTCAGTTACAGCAGTCTAAACATTGAAATACATTAAATATGGCCCATTAAAGATTGTGGCACTAATCAAAGAAAGATAACTAATGCCTAGATAATTGTTGCAGTTTTATAGCTACCAATTTGAACATTATGAAATCAAAAACATTTATATAGAAATATTGTCTAGTCTTGCTGGTAGACAACCCAAGTTTTAATTTAGCAAACTTGACGCTACTCAAGATCAAGAGGGCGACAATGAAGAAAATGAATGAACTATATTAAAAGCAGATTACCCATTATCAATAGCAGTAAGATTGATAAGGGCAAAGATTGGAAACAGCAATCCTTGCAACATGGACACTGCGATCTCATATACACACAAAGGGAAAAGAAGCAAGAACATATGAATGCTAGATCTCATTGAACTCTTACATGATGGAAGACGATTATGTGTCTGATATCTTTTACTGAACTGATTTTTCATGAAGTCATTGTTACCACTGTAATTACTGCCTGTAAAATAGTGTAACTGGTTCAACAAATAGCATTGTGACAACATTGGAAAATAGCTGACTGTTAACTGTTACTCTTTTGGTTTGATTTGCGCGTCAAGGATCACGTTAAGTGCACACAGATAACTGAATTAGTGCTCCAGTCTCCCCCCTTGGATCACAGAAGGAGAATCTCAGCACAGTGCACCTACTCTATAGCATTGGTGAGGATGGAAGTGTGTGTATACCAGAAACACACCTGCTATAAATGTTGTTTTATGGGTAACATTTCATTGGGAGCATTCGTGTAGTCACTGGGGGTGGCGGGGTGTGCGTGTGTGCATGCGTCATAATGTCATGAGCACGAAAGGGCTAGGGTTCGATACTTTTGTCATCCGCTAAGCGAGGGACAGACTGGCCAACTATTGCCCCGTGCATCCAGGCCTACAGAATGTGATGATGTGAGCAAACCACAGACTCATAGCACGATCCTGCTGAGGCTTGTTATGTTTGGTCACATTTCTTGTTTGACGTTTGGCCATGGCAGCGGCCTTTTCATTTCCATGTCCTACTGCCCGGGGGTGTTTCGTTGTTTATGTGATGACACATCTATCCATCTGAGATAGCTAGATATCTGATCCACTGCCCCAGAATCAGGAGGGTGTATACCAGATCATGAACACATTGAGATGTGCTTTCAGAGGGATCATGAGCACACTGAGATGTGCTTTCAGAGTTCAAGTCAATGCTTGTTAAAATTGCTGGCCTTGTGTCCCAGTGATCCATGTTTTCCCTTCCGTGGTCTAACAGCAACAGCAGAACGCCTCTAGTTGATCAAATCCTGCACAAGTTGTTACAGATCATTACAGCTGACAGACAATGTGTAGTTCATGTTTCAGCTAAGGCAGTAAACAAACAAACATTGTCACAACTGTTTATTTTCCAGTACAGCTGGATTCTTATGGTCAGGTTATTTCTTTTTTAATCATATCTCATTTGTAACCACACATATCAACATTCAAGTGCTCTGCTAATCCGCAACTTTAAGTATACATTTACCCCTAGTTTAGCCATTATGCATTTGAAATGAAGAGATAGCTGCAAGAAACCTGGCCATATTGCACCATGCGGACAACAGGGTGTTGGCGGCTCATTACGGTTGACTTTCAGCACAGTGATGGCATTGGTGAAAATGATGGTTTTGAAAACGGTAGTCAGCTATTTGACCATGATCTTGTCAGTGCTGGATGAGCACCCGGGACAGCAGAAACCGTTGTCAGTTTTGTGACTAGAGATATTTCATTTCTTTGTTGTGTTTCCAGCCTTTGAAAAGTCAAAGTTAATTCGCATAAATTAACTTCAAACTGTTAAGTAAATACAGCATCCATGGATCTGGATTTAGTAGGCACATTTCGTAAACTGTTACTGTGTCCATTCTGCAACCTTCTTGATGGAGTCATGGAGTGAAATTCTTCCCTGGTTCTAATTATGTCTGTCTCCTCAACTTTGGGGTCTCCATTTTCCCTGAAAGAACCAGCCTGACAGCTGGCGGCTCTGGCATAAGCATCCATAGCCTCCCTGATCTGTGTGAGCCATGTGGCCTGGGAAGTAGAAAGGTACAGCCGTTACAATGATATAAACACTGCTGCAACAATATAGAATAGTTATACTGGGTAGCACACGAAGAGAGACAAACACAATTGCAGTGAATCAAGGGGAAGGAAAGATGTAGGTGCTAGACAGCACAACACATTCAGGAAACCAGTTAATAGCATTGCTAGAAAGTCCTCCCTCTGGAACCTACGCAAAAACAGAAAAGTAAGCACCCTGTGTACACTCCTTGAGGTATATAGTAATAAAAATAAATAAAGATCCATATACATCTTTGTGTAAGTAATTTATCTTTGGTAATATTTATATTTACCTGTCGTGACTGCCATTATTAGTGCTTAGTGGTTGTTTTCTACTAGGTGTTCTATTCTCCGTATTTGTATATTGTGACGGGGGAGGAGGGGGGGGGGAAGAAGGGCGGAGTGGTCTCGAGGTATCGTGTCCGCCTCGAGTGCTGGAGGTCCCGGGTTCAAACCCCGGCGAGGGCCGGCATTTTTTCCACGTAGACTTGGTCCCTGGGTAGTGAGATTGGACGCCCGTGCGTATTTTTGCGCACGTAAAAAATCTCTTGGCAGTTGGAAATAAAAAAAACGAGTAGCCTAACGGCGCTGCCCGGGCAAAATTTGAGTTAAAAATCTACCCAAAGTATTTCAGGATATTCCAATGCTGCGGAGTTTGTGCACTGAGCTGAGATTCTCCGGAATCAGGCTTGAGTTAGGAGTAGAACGGAGCACTTACGGGTTACACTCGTGTGCCGTGATGTTGATCCGTAGACTAAAGTAAACTGTGTATTGTGTCAGCGCACTTTATGACTAAAGTGAAAATTTGTGCTATGAGAAATAAAACCAGGCGACATCAACATTTTTCATTGTCCTCGAACATTTCTAGACAGATGTCATATCTGTTCTCCTTGTCTGGAAGATGGAAAGCTTGTAGCAACCGCAACTTCCACTTTTATATGCACAATCATTTAGCAGAACCATGCCACACAGTAGTTGTAGAAATGTCCGTTAGCTCACATAGCTAACTGCTGCTCTACCGGCAAGCTTCTCTTAGCTCGACATTTTTCTTCAGGCAGTCTTTGCTCTGTGACTACTGATTGTGGTCTGACAGGCTGTTGTAGTACACAACATGGCCTTTCCTGTGCCATCCACATATTCATTTCCTGCACATTCTCATGGATATTAAATAAGCCAGTCTCATGTCTTTTACAGGATGTTGCAATCAACCCCAACATATTTTACCCGTCTGTGATTTACTTGGTAATATTTATGTTCGGTAGTTTTCCAATGCTTTCTGAATGACCAATGCTCATACCATCGAAATCAACACAAGACGGTCGACTTCCACATCGCCCGTGGCTGATTTCGAATCTGGACTCGGTGTGTCGAGGAATTGTGAAACACATTTACTACACCGAGGTACATCAGTGCTGACGTGCTAGAGGTCACATGACTACATCAGTGCTGACTTAATAGAGGAAACATGACTACATCAGTGCTGACTTAATAGAGGAAACATGACTACATCAGTGCTGACTTAATAGAGGAAACATGACTACATCAGTGCTGACTTAATAGAGGAAACATGACTACATCAGTGCTGACTTAATAGAGGAAACATGACTACATCAGCGCTAACTTACTAGAAGAAACATATCTGTACATAAAGCTAACGTACTAGAAGAAACATGACTGTTCATAAAGCTAATGTACTAGAAGAAACATGACTGTACATAAAGCTAACGTACTAGAAGAAACATGACTGGTGATACCTTTGTGACATCACAAGCTGCCTGGAAGGTGAACACCCCTGTAATCTGCTGGTATCGAGATATGTGGACCAGGGCGAAGCAGTGCTTCAGGTTACTGGCTGCAGACAGAGAGAACTATCAGTTGATGCACAACTGTGAGCTCACATTAATTCAGTCTCTGATATTTCCACTACTTATTATATATTTTATTCACCAGTTTATAATTACAATATCTGCGCCTTAGATAACATTTCTTTCACAGTCACATATCTGTGTCACATTATAACTGTACATTCTCGTCAACAGATGTCCCCAGCTTATTCTTTAGACAAGATTCCCATGCATAATAACAAATGTAGAACTTTGGAAATATGCCAAAAGCCAACATGTAAATGACAATAAAAACAAGGCCTTTTGAAAGATTTAAAACACATTGACCAATATATAGTTGTAAAGTGTGGTGAGGCGGTGGAAGTAGATATAGAAGTTATCCTATTATGTACGTGTGAAACGTTGACAACATTTAGATAAGCCGAGAAACATCTAGTGGTAGTGAACGTGTGCTTTCTGAAGAAAAACACAAAGATAACCATGGTTGGACAGAAAAACGAATGAGACAGTTCTACTAGAAACAAATGAAAACCATAAACTGATGACCTAAATGAGATGCAGATGTAGTCAAGACTTTCTGGCATGTAGTATACTAGAGAACTTAGTGACAAATGTTAAATTTGATGGAATAAGAGCAAGAGGAAGGCAGAGAAACGAAAATGGATGGTTTAGTCATATCAAGAACACAGAACGGATCCAAGACTGGTGACCACGTGAGATGGTGAACCATGACCACCTAAGCTTACTGGCATGGCACATGATGATGATGAAAGGCAACATACGTAGACAGAATAGAGAAGATGCACAAGATAGAACCACAGGTCCCGTGCATCGCTGAAAAGGAGGAAGGAAGGGTGGAGTGGCAAACTATAACATGAATAAACAATATGACTTCAAGAAGTGGGATATCTTGAAAGAGGCCACAGGAAGTGGGGATAAGCTTATTAAGTCAGTCAGAACATTTACGGTTTCCTTTCATGATATTAGGAAAATATCAGGCACTTAAAAAAAAAAAAATCATAACCACCAAAATTTGCTTCTATTAATGAAGGCAGTTTTGCTTTAACTTAAAGTAAAGCAAGACATGCATAAAATTACATTTGTATCCAGGAGTAAGTCATTGCAAATCTTGGATGTTCTTGACAAGATACTTGTAAATGTATCAAATTATGGCTGTGATCAGCTAAATAAATAACTTTCTCTCCAAGGCATTTCTATATTCATTCTGCCCTGATCATTCAGGAGCCACAGTGGTGTGGTGGCTAACATGCTCGCCTGCCGGCCCTGTGCTGGTGTATTCCAATCCTTTTCAAGGTTGTCATTTGTTTTTCAATGCCCTGGGCTCCTAGGTCGACTCGGCTT
>JACEFZ010027200.1:0-78296 GCA_014155875.1 Cepaea nemoralis | reverse complement strand
CCAACCCCCCCTTTCCCCCCCCCCACCCCACTACCACTAATAATAACCGCCATATTAATAATTAAATTACAAAATAAAAAACCATCTTTTAATTTTCCCAACCTTCCGGCTTAGCCACGACGCCACCTGTGGAAGAGCATCGTACTCCTAACCATTACACATCAACAATAGTCCCACACCGCCCACCTCAAGCCTGATAGACAACTCGACCACTACGACTCCACCCCCCAACACCGCTTAACAATGAAGCACCATTTAAAAAAAAAAACATTCCCAACCTCCCGGCTTAGCCACGACGCCCCGCCCCGCGCACACGCACACGATCGCCTGATACTACAACCAATAATAGACCCACACCTCAATCCTGATAGACAAAAGGAATTACTATCCATGACTAATAATAAACACCTACCCATCCACGGCACATATTTTATATTCACTTGAACCCGCCCCGCCCTCGCACACACATACCCGATCACCCGCCCTCGGACACACACACACGATCACCCACCCGCTCCCCCCACTTCCACCTCGCTGCCGCTCCGCCCGCGCATACACATCTTTAATCTTCACCCACCACCCACTACTACAACTAACAATAGCCGCCATCTTTAAATCACACAACAACAAAAAAGAGACCTGAAATAATAACAATAGCCGCCATCTTTAAATCACACAACAAAAACGGATGTCATAAGACCAGAAATGAGTTATGTCCCCTTTGGATCCCCTTTTAAAATGGGGATCCAATTTCGGGGGGATCTGATGACGTCATATATAGCTTATATAAGGAAAAATTGGGGATCCGGATCCCCATTTGGGGGGGATAAACCTCCTACTATACTACTCATAGATGCTCCGATCTCCGCCTATACATCCCCGCCAGCTTATATCCACTGAACTGCATGTTCATAAAAATAGCGGTCGCGGGTTGCTGAACTAACTTGGGTTTGCCTTATGGAGTAATGTGTACTTGCTGGTTTTCTAGAGACTGCTGCTTCCATCGACGATGAATTTTATTTTTCGTGGCACAGAAACGGAACATAGTGGGGCGACCCTTTGTCGTGAAGTTGGAACCGCGACTAACTAACGTATATCCACTGAACTGTTTAATATAACAACTTCCAATTTCCGCTCAAGCAAACGTGGCAGTTTCGCTTTCACACTCGCCATGTTTAGTACGGTTAGTCAATTTTTGCAAATAATGGTCGCAACATAATGACAAAATAAATGAGACGCCTTAGAAGAGATGCTGGGGTAACCGTGAGAGATAGAATTAGTAATGGGAAAATTAGAAGATGAAACAGTCATGCACTTTATTAAATAACAACATATTAAATGGGTTTGGGAACCTTACAAGAGTGCCGTGGTGCCATCTGCCACAAAGAGCCACACTAAAGAAATAACATGATACAGAGCAACGGGAAGATCATGTAAAAGATGGAGTGATGGTATCAAGAACAACCTTAGAGAAATGAATGCCAACTTACAAAGAGCATTAGAGATAATGCATAAAAGATAATCACATCTCCACCCAACACTTCAATGAGGTTAATGGAGGAAGCGAAAAAGAAGAATTCGGTTTCTGTGTGAGGTGACTTGTGCAGAATTAATTGTAGCCTTATGTGCCTTCTTGACAACGAAGGAATTTTGTTTTAATATTATTTTATAATTGTATGTTATGTTTTTTTTTTTCTTACAAAGTTGCTTAAAAGGTCGATTTCATTGCACCAGGTTTTTAACCCACATAGCTCAGTCTCTTTCCGCAGCGCGGAAAGCGTCGCACAAAGCACGAACTCTGTTGCTCCAGCGACGACCCCCAGGAGTCTCCGAAAGAATTCAATCGTGAACCGAAGGACGTGGCCCGGAATCGAACCCACAACCTTCGAAGCCCGAGTCAGACAGCTTGATCACTTCACCACGGAGACTCTTAATGTTTACTTCTTATATCTGTTTGTGTTGTCCCGTCCCTGAGGAAGATCTGTATAATCGAAATGTCGTTTGTTGTGTCTTAGAATACTTATTATTGTTTGATTATTATATATTTGTTATTGTCTTGAGGGAGTGGAGTGGGAGTGGGAGGTTCACTCTGTGATCTATGTTCACCTTTATGAATTCCGTTGTTAAGGTATGCACACTGTGTTTAGTATGTCTCATCCTTTCGCAGGAGCTATGAATACCTAAAAATGTTTGTGTTCCCTATAGATTGTAGCTAAGATATGAAGATTTAACAACGTGGTCTCTGTGTTGAGAGAGATTAATGACTTCCTTGTGTGTTACTAGAGATAATACATGGTCGATTATAATGATCGTATTAACAGATTTCCCAACACCGAAGAGACGATGTTCATAAAATACAAAGAATTCGGACGAATGTTCTTTCCAAAACAAAATGACGAATAAAGGACAACAAAGTATTGTGTAAAATCTACAAAGTGTAAAACACAAACTGAATTTGCGTTCTCTCGCTTTGAAATCAAGCGTACTCCATACACGTGATACTACTTCTATCTAGTGTGCTGGACTGATTTTTGCGTGTGGATGAGCTTTTCGTGTGACCAGTGTCTCCATCAGGCGAAACCACTCCGACTTCAGAAGTATTGTAATTTACGACCCCAATTCAAGGAAGAGAAGTCAACATTTTAGTTCAACTGACCCGTAAGTGTTTGAACCCTCTACCTCTGCATCAGCGGAAGTTTACAAGCCAGCTCTTATCAATTCAGCAATGCTGATCTCCAACTTAAATGTGTACTCTGCACATATTTCAAAAAGAATGGATAGTTATTTTCTCTCGAAGTAAATCATCATCATCATCCAGTGCCTTGTCGGTTGGCGTGGGCGATCATGCCTCTCCACAAATTTCGAGCTCCGACGGCATTTATCAATTCTTGTGTTGAGTGTCTTCCGTGCCATGACACAAGACTGGCAAGAATCTTTTCCCGCTGTCTTATTCTATTTCTCTTTCCGCAATTCGTTCCAGTTGTCACGACATGTTCCAGTTTTTGCCTTCTCATAATGTGGTCAAAAATTAATGACTGCCTCTTTCTGATGTTTGTGATAAGTTGTCTTTGCCACTCAGCTTCCCTTAAAAAATCCTGATTGCTCATTTTGGCTGTCAAATTAATTTTCATTATTCTTCTATATAACATCATCTCCAAGGCTTCCAGGAATTTTTTCGCCTGTTTACTAATTGTCCAGAATTCGCAACCGTATGTTAAAATTGATTCTATGTAACATACAAGAACTCTCTTTCTAACTTTCAAGGACAATGAATCATTGCACAAAACGTTCTTCGTGTGATATAATGCAGTGTTTGCTTGTCCTATTCTGTTCTATATCTCTGTGATGCATCTTCCAAATAGATCGGGGTTTGGCAGGGGGGAAAAAAACCGTTGAAACGCACAACTAACAACGAGCTAGCCATGCCGTCTAAAATCATATGCACTGGCAGCATTAAGTTTGTCATAATTCTGTATTTTTTTTTTTTAATGCTTAAAACAAATGTCCCGTTTTCCCACTTACACAATCTGGCAACTCTAGGATTTGATAAAACTGGAGTATGATAGTAAGACACTCGACTCAAGAAGACACAACTGGAGCAGATAACAATATGCGATCACGTGAATAGCGTGGACGAACAGATAAATCATCATAGTCTGGGGAGAATTGTGTGGCAGGGAATGATCACAAGATCTGGTTGACACTCAGGACTCCGAAGAAAGGCCAGACGGACACGTAATCAGATTGCAGCTGGTGCAAATAGAACTGTGGCTCTTCGCTTGCTGTTTAAGATAGGGCGGAGCGCGTAAGAGAATTTCAGGAATGCGGTGTTAACGATTCTTGATTCAAATTAATTCAACTTGAAATACACAAATTCCAGGTAACTAATAAACTAAATACAGTGCTACATAAAAATCATTTGTTTAAACAACATAGCTGTATTGAATGCCAGATACACAGGCTTGTCCATGGGACACATTTTTTCAGTCCCATTCCCATCCCATCCCACGGTAATTTTGCCTGTCCCATCCCATGGGATTCCCATGATAATACTAATATGGAATGCAGTTCAAATAAAATTATGAAAGTTATGAAAGTTTAGGGTTGGTGTTTACTAAATACGACTACATGTACAAAGAGACATGTAAAACAATAGAATTTGTTAATTTTAATATTCAAATGTATTTTATTAAAACAAAAGTTTAATCTAAATATGACAATTCAGTGTCATTCTGACACTCTCATTCTGTTTCTGAGTCACTCTAGTCATTCAGCACATTATCAATTTCCTGCTGATCGACTGTTTCTAATAATTCAGTTAATCCAAGTAATCCCTGAACTATGTCTACAATTTTCATCTTACATGCAAATCTGATATACACAGAGTTTATAACGAGAGCTGGTAACATCCGCATGGCCAAGACAATTTTCGCACTTGCTTTTAGCAGTGGAAACTTATGTTCATTTTCCCAATAATTTAATGGTTGTGAAGTTGGTTGCCGTAATATTTGAAACATGGTGACTTCATCATCAAGGCATTTGTTTCTGGAGTCATCAAAAGTATTTTGTTTGGTGGTGGATCAAAAAATAAGTCAAAATCACTTTTCGGCTTTTGTTCTGCAATTCCTGCTACTTCACATACAGCAGATGATTCCGAATAAAGATTTAAATCTTTGATGAATAAAATAACAGTTGGAACAACAGACTTAGAAAAAGCGATCCAATTATTGGTCCATTTATTGGTGTCCACATTCCCTTTCTTCTTAGTAGCAACTGACTTGACCATGTCTTCTATTTTGGCTTTAATGTAAACTCCAGTAAGGAATACTGCAGTAACTGCCGGAGAACTGCCGCAATATGGCCAGAGTTTTTCTCCAACAATTTTCTGAAAGTTCTGACAACATTTCTTCACCATGCTGCTGGAAGTTTTTTTCGTCAGTATCAACAATAACTTTGTACAACTGATAGTCTAAGAGGAAGTATAACAGCAAAATTAAATGAGATGTAGTACCATCAATTTCTAGTTTGTCACACACACAAAAAGTTTTGAATTTCTCGTGTATGTACGGCATTCCTTTAATCTGAGCAATATTCGGATTGTGGTTTAAGAATTCTTCATCATCTTCATTAAAGTAATGCGAGTAATTTTTTTAAATGGGCATTGAAACGTTGGTAATATTATCGCAAGCGCGCATTTATTAATTTATCCGGTGTCCCACCACGAGATAAAGAATTGATACAAGTATATACAGAAAAAGGAAGGATACAAGGCTTTAAAAAGGTTTTTTTTTAAAGTTGCTATGACATGGCTACTGTCCCATGTGTCCCATGGGAAATACAAATGTTTGCTGCCCCGTCCCAACCCATCCCATGGGACGTTTCCCATGGGATTCCCATGGGAATCCAATTTCCATGGACAAGCCTGCAGATACATAATAAACTATACCATTATTTACTGGAATGCAAGAATCATGAACAATAAACTATAACATTATTTACTGGAATGCAAGAAACATGAACAATAAACTATAACATTATGTACTGGAATGCAAGAATCATTGAACAAATAGTAAACATTTAATATTTTCTTTTTGCATTAGCTCGCTTTTAACTCAAGCTGTAGACCTTACAAGTGCTACTACTTCTAGTGCACCGGAAACATTGTTTGCGTGTGTATGAGCATTCCCTATTACTAGAGTCCCTTACTATCAGGTGTACCCACTCCGACTTTCTGAGGTTCTTGTAATTTAGATCCCCAAGGCAAGGACGAGAAGTCAACATTTTAGTCCAACAGACCGGTGTAAGGGTTGCACTCGCTACCTCGGCATCAACACACCGGAAGTTTAAAAGTGAGTGTTCTTATCCATTCGGCCACGCTGACCTCCCGCAGATGGAAAAAATATATCCGTGGCTAAAGGAGTTACGGGCGCTGTTCGTAATCCCGTATACCCCTGCACGCGATTTGACAGCAGACCGCGTTGCGTTGGTTTTGCATTGGTATCGGTGCCGGTCGTTCAGAAAACAATGACAAACTACTGAATGTAAACTTGCCAAGAGATCACAACGGCAGAAATCCTGGTGTTGACTGCGATGTCCTATAAACGATATGGAAAAAAAAGAAAAGGAAAATATAAAGCAGTGTAATGAACCAAGCACATGGGAAATACGTGATAAACACTTCATGACCCTAGAGACCGACAAGGCAGAATTAAATAGCACATCACAATAATAAATACGCCGACGCAATTATTCCACCTTGAAGAGTTAAATACTCATTCGTCCGCTTCTTCATTGATTCTCTTTCGAGGGGAAGTGCGTCACACTTTCATTGGCGCCTTGCCGTCTTGATAGACGATAGTTGCCTAGAGAGACAACAGTGGAAGATAAACTCTATGGACCGCTGAGTGAACTAAACAAGACTGTTAGATTCATACAAGAGACAACATTGCAGTTATAGACATATTTCAAGCGAACGAAAGAAGAAGTAGAAGTTACATTGTACTTCAAAATGGCATGATAACTACAACCCATGGCTGTAGCGAATGTGACTGATCATACCAATTCGCGATGTAAATGTTTGTCCATAATGGATGCATGTGAACACATGGTCATTTCCACCAGCATGCACCAACTTACGACTCACATACTCGGTGTGTGACATAACTGCAATCAATTGCATCACACTCAGTTTTAAACAAATGGTGCATGTCCTGGACAGGACGTTGTGGTCAACCCCAACTTTAGGTTACTTGTCTAGGCTATGTTATTTTCAGTAGTTTGTCATTGCTTTCTGAGCGAGAAGCCAACGGTTAAGCCCAAATGATGGCTGTAGGGGTTGAACAGCTTAAATGGCCCTCACCGCACTGGAAGTATAAACGCAAGCTCATTAAGCATCGTGGACACGGAGACCTCACCAAATAGGCCATGGAAACCTCACCAAATAGGCCACACAAACCTCACCAAATAGGCCACGGAAACCTCACCAAACAGGCCACGGAAACCTCACCAAACAGGCCGCGGAAGCCTCACCAAACAGGCCGCGTTCACCTCACCAAATAGGCCACGGAAACCTCACCAAATCTTGGCCGAAAATCTTGGAAATCTCACCGTGGCCGACCTCAGCATGAATCTGTGAAAGGTTTACTCCCTCTATACACATTCCATCCAAAATAACAGGCTCTATCTACCCGTGAGTATGTTTTCTTTCCAAACTAACTTACCAGGGTGGGGACCTTACGACCTACTCTTTGTGATGTCATACTGAGATGAGATTTTAAACATACACAACTTCCATACGGGACCTTCTGTTTTTCGCTCTTATCTGAGGAGACTAGAAATCCGAAATCACTACCCAAGATACAGGGGGAGCGCGTGATGTCATTAGATACCACTGTTGAGATTGAACCCGCTACCTTGTGAGCCTAAAATAAGAATGGACATGGCTGATGTAATCAATTTAGTACGGACTAACACCCTAATTCCCCTCAAAGAGAAAACATGCAGAACGCGACGGCCCCGCTGTGCTGCATTCCCAAAGAAGCGACATGAGTGGCTCGACACACTGAGCACTTCACAGTTAGTCCAGCTAATGTTCATCTATGCACCAGGAGCGAGCGAGCCGATCAGTTGGAAGGACAGGGCGGTGATCGAGGATGCAACAGCAATGGATGGATCAACTTTAAGTTAACCTTGTTCAGAGTGAGGGAGGGCCAGTGAGAGAGATGGGAGTGAAGGGATATTGGAGTGAGAGAGATGGAAGTGTGAGAGAGGGAGTTAGAGACGTGGGAGACAGATGGGAGTGAGATAGATGGAAGTGAGACAGATGGGAGTGTGGCAGATGGGAGTGAGAAAGATGGAAGTTAGAGAGACGGAAAGGAGAGATGGGAGTGAAAGACATGGGAGTGAGAGAGATGAGAGTGAGAGAGATTGGAGTGAGAGAGATGGGAGTGAGAGGGATGAGAGTGATAAAGATGGGAGTGAGAGAGATGGAAGTGAGAGAGATGGAAGTGAGAGAGATGGAAGTGAGAGAGATGGAAGTGAGAGAGATGGGAGTGAGGGAGATGGGAGTGAGAGATGGTATTGAGAGAGATGGCAGTGAGAGGGATGGGAGTGAGAGAGATGAGAGACAAAGAGATGCGAGTGAAGCGGAAGGCCGCCAGGCATGAACATTTTGTCAAGGGTCCAAGATATTTGATTAACCAACACAGAACTGGAGCGATCAGTCGATACAAGCTGGCTGAGATGTTGAAGAGACCCAAGTGTCTAAGAACATGTCCGGCGATTAAGACGATTCTTACTAATCACAGCTATGTAAAGTTAGTTGCATATCCTTTACAGAATGCTTGCAATTAACAACCAGCATTTAGTGCCTATCTGTGATTTACTGGGCAAATTTACTTTCAGCAGTTTGCCATTGCTTTTTCGATCGGCCGACTCCTCGCACTATCGAAATCAACACAACGCATTCTGCTTCAAAATCACCCGCAGTTGATTTAGAATCCTCGACTCATTATGTCGGAGAATTGCTGAAACTGCGCTTCTGTTCAGAGTATTACTATCAACAACGCAAATAGAAATTTAGAAACTAATAATGATGTTAGTGCAAGAACAGAATGAATAATAATAACTAAATCTCAATGTCACAATGCAACAAAACCACAAATAATGACAAATGATAAAACAAATATGTCAACAGATACATTTACAAATGAAGAGACATTAAAGAAACTGCGCAGTTTTGAATATCTAGGTTGTACACTCTTGACTGACCGTGAAAATATAATGAATGAAAAACAATCCTAGCTCGGCAAAAATTACAGCATTTAAAACATTTAGGGACTGGAAAAAAACAAAACAAAAAACAGAACAACAGTCAACAGTTCTTGGCGCATGCGTATTTCGCAACATACGGGTGTTAAACTTGAATAGTAAACAAATTCGGTTGTAAATAGCGTAACGAGAATTGAATATACGTGATATAGAAAAAATATTTTACGTTGAATGGGTTATTCAACGAATAAGAGAACACACAGATTTAACCAACAAAAACTTAATATTAAAGAAGATTGTTTATTAAGACAAATGAAATTTAAGAAAGAGAAATATGTTGGTCCTGTAAATAGATATAATTATGCAATTAGTCCTTGTCATTGAATTAGAAAAGAAAAAAAATCAAGAATTCCTGCATGTTACATAGAACCAGTTTTAACATACCACTGTGAATACTGGACAATTAGTAAACAGGCGAAAAAAAAACCTAGATGCCTTGAAGGTGTGGTGTTATAGAAAATTTCTGAAAATACATTGAACAGCCAAAATTAACAATCTGGACATTCTGACGAAGGTTAAGTCGCAAAGAAAACGTATCACAAACATTATAAAGAGGCAGTCATCATTTTTGGTCACATTATGAGAAGTCAAAAACTGGAAATTGTTGTGACAACTGGAACGATTTGTGGAAAGAATGATAGAAGGTGACAGCGAGAGAACATTCTTGACAGTCTTGTGTTATGGCACAGTGGGGAGCCCACATATCAATTGATCGATGGCTTCGGAGATAGTAATTTGTGGAGAAGCATGATCGCCCAGGCCAGTGTGCAAGGCATTGGATGATAATGAAATAGATATGAATGTCCTGAAAGGATAGTTATGGAAGTAGGAGATCGGGAAAGTGAAGAGGAAAACATCACAGTGTAGACGGATTTAGGATGTGATAGGCAACTGGCACGTGACAGCCACAGAGGCAGTACAGCTGGTTTATGATCGAGAGACATTTCGACAAACGTTTGGGGGAAAGATTCTGTACAAGTCAGGTCATACATGGTTATATATGGTTCTTCTTGGAGTACTGGCAGACAAGACAAACCACAACCGGCTGCATAGAACTGCGTCCTCTGTTTTATAAACCACGTTTTCACTTCACATTCAACTTCGGCGGGAGTCATTCGCAAATGTCTCCCTCCAAAATGGGTTTTCAGTGGACCAAAAGATGGAAATCGCTAGGGGCTAAGTCGGGGCGGTAAGGTGGATGTTCCAGAACTTCCCACCTTAGTTGGTTAATTTTCTCGAGTGTTCCTCCTTCAATTATCTGGGTACCCACCTTGAGCACACTTTCTTAAATTTCAATCCATCATGCATTATGCTGGATGCTGAACCATGTGAACACCCTATTACAGATGTTACAGAGTCTATCGTTACTCTCCCCCACCTCTAATCATCTTCTCCACCCTCTGCACGGATGCTTCTGTTGCAATCTCAACAGGACAACCAGATAAGATTTCATCAACAATTTTAGAGCGCCCTTGAGAACATGTTTCTACGCAGCTTTGCACAACTTTACGGGACAAACATTTGTCAGCATAAACAGGAAGCATTTCCTTATGAATGTCCTTTGCAGGCAGTTTTTTTGCCCACAAAAAACGCACAACAGCACGTTGCTCTTTGGTTGTACACTCCGTAAGTACAGTCGTCATTTTGTTTATGCGCTGCGCATGCGTATGAGACATCTAGCGCCACATGAAGAACGGGAATATAAAGTTTGATGTTGCTGTCAAATAATGACATCTGTAGAAAACACCAACTACATTTATCTGCCATCCTACAGAACTGTGTGACTCACTTATTAACTCGACCTTGTGTGTGTGTGTGTGTGTGTGTGTGTGTGAGAGAGAGAGAGAGAGAGAGAGAGAGAGAGAGAGAGAGAGAGAGAGAGAGAGAGAGAGAGAAAAGATGGACACAAATGGAGAGAAATACAGATAGAGACAAAGACAGACAGACAGGGACAAAAATACAAATAAACAGAGACAAAAACAGACAGAGACATAGACAGACAGAGACACTGACAAACAGACATACAGAGACAAAGACAGACAGTTAGAGACAAAGACAAACAGTTAGAGACAAACATCGAAAGACAAACAGAGATAAAGACAAACACACAAACAGACAGAAACAAAGGCAGACAGGGACAACGACAGACAGACTGTTATAGACTCAGACGGAGAGACAAACAGAGATAAAGACAAACAGGCAGACAGACAAAGACAGATAGAGACAAAGGCAGACAGGCAGAGACAAAGACAGCAAACAACGTGTTTGGAATATGTCCTACTTGGAGCGTACTGGCAGGCAACACATGCCACTGAATGATGATATACAGACAGACAGAGAAACAAATATACAGGCAGAGAGACAGAGTATATTGTAATTTTGGCTTGTTTATAGCTTAATGAGCTTAATGGCATTTCTTGAAGCATGCTGGTTTAATGCTCTTCTAGTGTCATAAAAGAAGATTGTTCAATCCACTTTTCATGTATTGCTAGTTTGTTCAATTTACTTATCATGTCATGTTGGATTGCTTAATCCACTTTTCGTATCGTGTCAGATTTATCAATCCACTTCTCACATCATGTCAGATTGTTCAATCCACTTCTCATGTCACATCATATTATTCAAGCCACTTCTCATATCATGTTAGATTGTTAATTCCACTACTCATATCATGTAAATTTTTTTCATCCACATCTCGTGTCATGTCACATTGCTTAATCCACTTATCGTATCATGTCAGATGTATCAATCTACTTCTCATATCATGTCAGATTCATCAATTTATTTCTCATGTCATGTCAGATTGTTCAATCCGCTTCTCACATTATGTAAAAGTGCTCAACTGAAAGTCTGGTAAGAATGTCCTAACCATGTCACTCTTCGCTTCCATGTTTATGGCCTGCCCGTAAATCTATCCTTATGAACTGTGTGTGCCGATTTCACCTTCTCTTCCACGTAGACGGCGGAATTTGTGACCACCGCCTTCAAAAATAGTACAAGTGCACTTCTATGCTCAAACGCTGTGTTGACTTTACATATTTTACTTACTTTACTTATATTATTTTACTCACTTTATATATTTTATTAATTTTACTTTACATATTTTACTTACTTTACTTATATTATTTTATTAATTTTACTTTACATATTTTACTTACTTTAAAACTTTACATTATATACTTTACTTACTTTCCAAACTTTACTTTCTTTACATTGCATACTTTACTCACTTTACTTTACATACTTTACTTACTCTACTTTATATATTTTGCCTACTTCACTTAACATACTTTACTTACTTCACTTCACATACAGGGACGCAGAGGTGTTTCCAAGGCACCAGGGCCGGGTTATATACTGGCCAAGACCTATTGACGCGTCCTCGTCGAGCGTCCTGGGCAACAGGTCCCTTCGGGGTCCTGGCTGAAGTCAATAGGATCGTTGATTCCTCCGAAGTCGGAGAGTGTCTGCCTGTACGGCGAGGAACCACCAGTCTGCACACCAATAAGCCAGACATGGGACAACGGATACTCACGCAAACCTCAGGTCCTGTATGACATTACACTGATGTTGGACAACAGGATGCCTTCATCCGACATACAGGACTTCGCGTTGGAGCTCAAGCCAATGAACACAAGCAAGCAAGCAAGCACTTCACATACATTACGTACTTTACTTTGCATACTTTGCATACTTTACGTACTTTACTTTAATACTTTACTTTACATACTTTACACAGTTTACTTAATTTACTTACTATAAGAAAAAAACATTCAACACTCTATATTCCAGTTATAACCCAGAAAGGATAAACAAGATAATTTTGGTATAAGTAAACTGCTAATTATTTCTCTTTTCAAGCCATCAGATTCGATTACTGAAGTGAGGACGAGGAGAAGGAGAAGAAAGAAGATGAAAATGAAGAGAAAGAAGATGACGTGAAGACGGATGAAGAAGTAGTAAACACGGGAAGGTTACCTTAGCAACAAAATAACATCAGCGTACGCAAATAACTAAAGAGAATGACGTCATTAAGAGACGAGCTAAACACGAAATATAAGAATGGAAAGTGGCGTGGAGCTCTATTTTTCAGTAACCCATTTTGTCTCCACTACAAGACAATGCGCCGAAGGACGGCAACATCTCCTGGGAACTTAAGTCGGTGGACATAAAATAAACATGTTATGGGAAAAATGAAAGATATTTTGGTTAATATAAAATGTACACCGTCGTTGATATTGCGCTACTGTATCGTGATGACCGAATTTGCTGAACAGTTAATAAGCATTTCGTATACTACATTCTACCAACAATAATCGATGGGTCAAATTTATCGAAGTATTATTTATTACATTGCACGATTTATAGCCTGGCATAATTCGCTGCATCTCTCAGGTATATACTGCCGAATTCACACAACATAAATTAAAATAACTAGATAAATCCTTCAAGCTGAAATATACACATGTTCACGCAGTAATGTCAAGTGTCTACCACGGTAATTTCAAACTGTCTAACATGTCTTTCTGTCTGCACAAGACTGACCTATGTAGATTAATCATTATGGCTTCTACAAACTTCAACACACGACTATTTTGTGTATTAAACAACAAGCGAAAGGCACTGTACTATCAATTACATGTCTGCTTTCCAACACGTGTCTATCAATCGATGAAGCGGGAAGTTTCCGGTGTGTCGGCCTCCCTAGGCTCCCATCGCCTGTGTGTAGAATCTTGTCAATCCAATTAGGTATGTGTTCAGCAACTCTGTTGTTCAACTGCCGCTCTATTCTGCCGATGTAGGTAGACTAGCACCTACATGAGAATTGGTAAACGCAGTTGGATTTGGCGTACAGAGGAACATGTTCTTTTACTGCCGGGGTGGGAATAGGTGGGATTCTGTATCTAATAACTGGAGTTGCAGCACAGAATTTCGGCCGACTGCTGTAATGAGCTGGTCCTGTAGACGTTGCATTACGTCATCCCTTCGAAAGGTTCATCATCATCAAGTGCCGTGCCGGCTGGCGTAGGCGTTCATGGCTCTCCATAGATCTCGGTCTTTGGTTTTCTGGATCAACTCTGCTGCTGATATTCCTCCATGCCACCGTCTCAATCCATCCAGCATCACTGCTCTTGGTCTACCTCTGCCTCTCTTCCCCTCGATCTTTCCAGTTGTTACGATGTTCTCCAATGCCTCTCTTCTCATCACATGACCGAGGAAAGCTGTTTGTCTCTGTCTTATTGTTGTATAGCCTGTTTCATTAGCCTGTTTCAGGCAGTCGTCGTTAGTTACTCTGGCAGTCCAAGGAATTCGCAACATTCGTCTCAGGAACCACATCTCTGTTGCTTCTAATTTCTTCTTAATTTGTTCATTTACATTCCAAGATTCACTGCCATACAGCAAAACTGGTTCTACATAGCATTTCAGCACTCTCTTTCTTACATTCAGCGACAGTGACTTATTGCATAAGATACTCTTAATTTTCTGAAATGCGGCTTTTGCCTGCCCTATTCTGCTCCTAATCTCTGTTGTACATCTTCCATCTGATGTTATAAATGCCCCTAGGTATCTAAAATTATCAACTTGGTTAAGGATTTTCCCTTCTATTTCTATGTCACATTTTGGTGTCACCATTTTCTTTGATATTACCATTGTTACTGTTTTCTTGATATTCAAGGAGAGTCCTTTCCTTGCACTCTCTGTTACTACAACGTCTAATAATTGTTGTAGGTCTGTTGAATTATCCGCCACTAATACTGTGTCATCTGCATAGCGTATATTATTTATATTATAACCTCCAACTAGTATTCCTGGCATCTCTTTGATCTCTCTCATTATTAGTTCGCTATACAGGGAGAAAAGATCTGGTGACAAGACACACCCTTGTCGTACTCCTAGCTTTATCTGTTCGTAACTACCCTCTTTATTTCCCATTTTAATTGCTGCTACTTGGTTCCAGTAAATATTCTTTATTATTCTTAAATCTTTTCCATCCGTGTTGATATCTTCCAACATTTTAATCAATTCATCATGTTTTACTTTATCAAATGCCTTAGTATAATCTATGAAGCACAAATATATGTCTCTCTGTTTCTCTATTGACCTTTCTATTAGTGTCCGTAATGTATAAATTGCATTGTTTGTGCCCTTTCCTTCCACAAATCCATACTGTTCTTCACTAATTTCCATTTTTATTTTCTTTTGGGTTCTTCTCATTATGATGCTGAGTAGAAGCTTAGTGATATGGTTTATAAGGTTAATTGTACGAAAATCTTCACAATCAATTGCTCCTGGTCTTTTTGGTACAGCTATAAATACAGATTTCAGCATATCACTGGGTAAATATCCACTGCTGTAAATATCATTCAACATTTTGGTTAATATATCTACTCCAAATTCTCCCAATACTTCTAATTCTTCTATTGTGATTTCATCTGGCCCAGCTGTTTTTCCTTTCTTCATACGTTTCATAGCGTCAGCGACTTCTTCTTTCAGAATAGGTGGACCTTCTAAGTTACTATCTTCTGTTAATTCTGCCCTTTCTCCTTCATATAATTCACTTATATACTCATTCCACCTCTTCATTATAGCATCTTCCTCTAATATTATCTTTCCTGTTTTTGATTTCAAATACCCTGTATTTATTCTTATTTTTCTTCCTGTAAGCTCACTGATTTGTCTGTGCATATTTTTTGTATCTTTAATGGAATTTAATTCAATTTTTTTGCATTGCTCGTTTAACCAACTTTCTTTAGCCTTCCCACATTTATCTTTTATTTCTTTATTTATCTTAGCGTATTCTTGTTTGTCATTTTTACTCTGTTTTCTTTTGTCCATCAGTTTTAAGATATCTTCATTCATCCATTTTTTCTTAGCTATTTTGCCTCTCTCCGGTAATACTTCTTTGCTAGTTTGATGAATGGAGTCCCTTAACATTTCCCATTGTTCATCTATACTCTGTATTTTAGTTATTGCATTGTACCTATTTTTCACAGTCACTCTGTATTGTTCTTGCATTTCTTTATATATTTTCAGAACCTCTTTATTAAGTCTCATGTTCTTAACCATTTTTTTCCCTCTCTTTAATCTTACTTTTATTTGCCTTTGATTTTTACCATAATAACTCTATCTGAAATATACCAGTATCCATTAATTGACTTGGCTGTTTTTTCGTCTAATATTATTCCTACACCTTTTTCATGTGTATCCCCTCCAGAATAAATTATTGTGTGATTGTCAGCTATAATTTTGCCCGATCCCTTCCATCTCATCTCACTAACGCCTAGTATATTCATTTTCATGCTATCCATCTCTCTTAGAACATTGGTCAACTTTCCTAGCTCATTTAATGTCCTAACATTCCATGTTCCTACTCTAAATTTATTTATTTTAGTTAAGATTGTGCCATCAGTAGCTGGATGACGGTCTGGTGTCACTTGTGGCTCATGACTGTCCCTACCGGACGAGGATGCCCTAAGACAGCCATTAACGTCCTTCACTAACTTTGATATATGTTTTGCCATGAAGTCTTGGGAAGATAATGTGGTGGTTTCCCCTTGCCTTCCACATTCACATGGTGGTCTTTTTAGTTCTGCCTTTGACAGCCATTTCCGACTGTAAGGACAAGTGAGTGCCCTGCTCTGCTCAGCTGCAGAGTTGTCCACTTATTCCGGTGGATACTCGGTCCCCAGAGCTGTGTTAGCCACACCGTAGTGTGTTTCCATCCTCTACCACGGGGAGGTGCAGTTGCGATTTTCCCTTCATAAAGTTATGGTCTATGACCAAAACTGGTTAGCTGGACGAATACCTTGAGTTTAGGGACATTAGTTTCTTCTGGTTTTGGTTTGGGCTGTTGGCAGTGGCGCTTTATAATACAAGTCCTACAAGAAACAAATGAAAACCGCAAACTGATTGGAGAAATTAGATGTAGACAGTCAAGATTGTGTGGGCGCGTTATGAGAAGAAATAAACTAGAGATCTTGGAGACAACTGGCAAGATCGACTGGAAAAGAAGAAGGGGAAAAAAGCGAGTTAAATATCTGGATGGCTTGGCCACGTGGTATGGACGAAACTAGAACACAGATCTGACTCACGACTCTCGTGATCTTGTGAGATGGCGAAACATGACCTCCCACGATTATCGGCATGGTACATGATAATTATTATGACGTTTCACATAGCCAAAGTTAGTTCTGTTTCCGAGACATGATGATCTGTGTTAGCCAGCGTTCATCGATGTTAAGATCTTGTAGAAAGCCAGTATACTTTTTCCTCATCATCTACTTCTTTATTCATCTGTCGCCTTTATTTTCCATTTTGTCAAACTCCTTAAACCTACCCATTACAAACCGTCCTATCCTTAACTATCCCATGCATCTCCGTCCATGTCCTCCTCATATTATTAATTTCTGGCTCTTCATCTCTTCTGTGTATGTTTTTGGTCTCCGTCAGTTTCTTTTGTCCTCTGGATTCCAGACAAAGACCTTTCTATTTACACAATTCTCAGGCTTTCTCAGTGTATGTGCTATCCAGCGCCATTTGTTGTTCTACTCTTGGTTCACTGGTATTTGTTTAGTTCTCTCTATGAGGTCCATGTTGGTGATTCTGTTATACTCTTGACTTACGGTATTTGAAAGATTTTTTCTGTAATGGTAAGTTCAAAATCCCCAGTTGTTGGTTATGTGGTCTTTGCGAAATGGTCCATGACAAACATTCATAAGTTGTCACAGGACGACGCATTGTCTCAAAAATATTACGTGTCTTTACTGGTCTTGAATCACAAGCTTGTAATACATTTTAAAATAAACTTATATAGGAGATACTGACGAATGTAAATGGAACTGATATAATGGCAGCCAAACATTTGTTGCAGGAGTGACCAACATATGCAGAACAGAGAAAAGTATATATGCCTCTGCGTGCTTTTGGTTCGTCGAGACTGCTGTCTGTCTAGATTTTCACATGGGACAGTGAGGAGCATTCTGTGCCACAAGGTCGGAACATTATGGGGTGACCCTTTTGCCGTGAAGATGGAACCGCATCTAACGACTAACTAACAGAGAAAGGTGTGTTTGCCTACATCTGCTCCATTTGAAGACATACTCTATGGAGATGTCAACAAGTTTAAGTTGGCTGCTGCTTTTTTTGCATTTATTCACATTGAAGTATTACGGTGAAGAAAGAAGAAGTAGCGTTTGGCGTCTGCCCTTCCGAACCAGACTCCTCCTATCTTATCTTTTTGTTCTGAAATATGAACTCAGGCTATTTCAAGGTTTTGACACTTTCAATTTCCTCATCTTTTACTGCAATTTTTAATGATGTCGGTCTCCCTGGCCTAGAAATTAAACGACTTTCTACGTAATCCCATTTATCCACGCAGGGTAACGCAGCGCGGGAGAATTCGAAGAGTTCTCGCCGCGTTGCGTTGGTAACTTACGGGATAAGTAAGCCGGCCGCTCAGAAAGCAAAGGCAAACTACTGAGCGTAATCTTTCCTGGTACATCAATAGCAGCTGAAAAATGCCGATGTTGACTGCAAAGTCCTGTAAGGGATATACAAAACCAAAATAAAAAAAGTTTCGCCTATAGAAATTATGTTGACTGTAGAAATTATGTTTCTTTTTCGACTGCTATCATGAGTGTCTGGGGTGAATAATGTGATAGTTTCCTCTGGCTTTCCACAATTATAAGACTGTGGGCTCCGTCCTCAACCTATAGTAACCTTTTAAGTCACCAGGGTAAGTTAGTGCCCTTCTCTGTGGGACTCTCGCTAACTACAGCGGCGTCCATTCAAGGCTAGTTTATTGGAATAGTACCGTCGCGAAAAACAGGAAGATAACAAGAAGCACAAACATTTATTTACTGAAATAGTACGTGTGGTCTGTTCTTATGTATAGATGCGAATGTTGGACAGTGGGTAATTAAATGTTGGATAATGGGCAATTAAATGTTGGACAATGAATAATTAAATTTTGAAGAATCTTTCGCCATTTCTCCCGCCTCATGCACCCGCACACCCAAGGTGTCTGTAAGGTGGTCATCTTGGTGCCTGTCTTTCAGGGACCACACCTTTCATGACTGTACTGTCCACAGCACTAAGACTTTCTGCATGGCCAATGTGTTGGAGTTACCAAGACATGTCACTATATTTGAGCCAGTTTTCTGGCATGTTCACATCTGGTTGAATGGCAGTATTCTTCTTCTTCTTTGTCAACGATATTCTCAGAATTTGTCTACATCATTTCAGCTCAGTGTCCCAAATATACGGTGGCGAAGGCCGGCTCTGTGGCACAGGTCGGCTATGTGGCGAAGGCCGACTCTGTGGCGAAGGCCGGCTATGTGGCGAAGGCTGGCTCTGTGGCGAAGGCCGGCTCTGTGGCGAAGGCCGGCGCTGTGGCGAAGGTCGGCTCTGTGGCGAAGGCCGGCTCAGTGGCGAACGCCGGCTCTGTGACGAAGGCCGGCTCTGTGGCGAAGGCTGGCTCTGTGGCAAAGGTCGGCTCTGTGGCGAAGGCCGGCTCAGTGGCGAACGCCGGCTCTGTGACGAAGGCCAGCTCTGTGGCGAAGGCTGGCTCTGTGGCAAAGGTCGGCTATGTGGCTAAGGTCGGCTCTGTGGCGAACGCCGGCTCTGTGACGAAGGCCGGCTCTGGGTCTGTGGCGAAGGCCGGCTATGTGGCGAAGGCCGGCTCTATGGCGAAGGCCGGCTCTGTGGCGAAGGCCGGCTCTGTGGCGAAGGCCGGCTCTGTGGCTAAGGCCGGCTCTGTGGCGAAAGTCGGCTCCGTGGCGAAGGCGTTAAGAATGAAATTCGTAATCCTACATACTGCGTTCGAAACACAGCTGCGGGTGATTTGAAAGTAGACCACCTTGCGTTGGTTTCCATACAATGGTATGAGTGCCGGTCGTTAAGAAAGCAATGGCAAACTATTGTACGTAAACTTGCTAAGAAATCACAGCCAAAAGATGTGGGGCTCGGCTGCAACGTCCAGTAAAGAATATGCAGCTAACTTTAACTAACCAGATATATATATATATCTTTCAAAGGAGAAGTAAGGCGACTCCTTCCTTCCGCTAGCCTACGGAACACCCTTGGGCAAGATGGAGTACCCGTTTAACCCCCCAATCAGGGTTACATGAAGCCATGGGTGCAGGTGGTGGATGAAGATGCAGAGCAGCCGACAGATAGTTGTAGGTTATGGTCTTCACCTTCACGACGGTAGGCAGAGGATCTCTTTTTTGAGGAGTCAATGGCTACGGTCACTGACCAGTATGGTCACTGCTAGGAAGGAAAGCAATGGCAAACTACCTTCTTTATAAATGCCAAGAAAATCATGTTGTGTGGACTCATAGATAATCAGAGAAACGGCGTAAATGGGTGCTCCATAGGAACAGCCTCGCCCTGTAGGGATAGTCATGCGCACCAGGTGACTCCAGACCGTCAACAGGCTACTAGGTGCAAAAGATTAATATCATTGAAAGTAGGAACTTGGAATGTTAGAACAATGAATGCAGATGGAAAATTAGAAAACATGAAACAAGAAATGGAGAGAGAGAAGATTAACATATTAGGAATATCGGAAACGAGATGGAAAGGGGCAGGGATAAGGACAGGAGATGATTATAAGATTATTTACTCTGGGGGAGAAGAACACCAAATAGGTGTAGCCATTATATTAGATAAACAAACATCAAATTCTGTCAAAGGATATCGAGCTGTGTCAGACAGATTTCTATTAGTAAAATTAAACGGAAGACCTTTTAAAATAAATATCATTCAAGTATATGCCCCAACAAGTGAATGCAGTGAAGAAAGTATAGAGGAATTTTATAACGACATGGAGTCTGCTTTGAAGAAATGCAAATAATCAGAAATAAATATCATAATGGGTGATTTCAACGCAACAATAGGAAAGCAAGGCGATGGATGCAGTGTAGACAACCATGGTTTTGGAGAAAGAAATGAAAGAGGATACATACTTGTAGAATGGGCAAAAGAACAAGTAATGGTTGTAGGAAACACCTGGTTTAAACAGCATCCTAGAAGATTATGGACATGGAGGAGTCCAGACAGCAGGATTAAAAATCAGATAGATTACATCCTGATTAACAGAAGGTTTCGAAATGCGTTAACAGCCGTCACAGATTAATTACAGGCACATTGAGGGTAAAGTTAAAGAAAGAAGTATATAGCAGGAAACCCTAAATATGGCTTGTGCAAATTGAAAACTGGCAAAGAAATACAAGATAATTTTAACATAGAAGTAAAGAACAAATTTGATTTATTGTCTGATCTAGAGATCCTATTTCAAGATGTAGATGATCAATGGGAAATGCTGAAGAATTCAATCAGTTGTGCAGCAGAAAAAACTATTCCAAAATTAAAGAAAGTGGGCCGTAAGACATGGATGACTGAAGAAATGTTACAACTAATGGAAACAAGAAGACAGAACCAAAATAATCCTGCTAAATATGAAGAAATTCACAGAAAAGTCAGAACCTTATGTAGAGAGGCAAAAGAAACATGGCTTGAGAAAAACTGCGAAGAAATTGAAAAACAACACAACAGTAAAAATGCGAAATTAATGCACAAAAGAATCCAGGTGCTTACTAATCAAAGAACACGTACATCAGCAGGCTGCTTAAAGACAAAAGATGGAAGAGTCATAATAGACAAAGATCAGATCTTACATGTATGGTCACATTACATGAAAAACCTTTATGACGACAATAGAGACGAACATTACAATATTCAAAATAATAATGAAGGATCAGCAATTTTGAAGATGGAGGTTCAGAATGCTCTTAACCATATGAAATCTGGCAAGACCCCGCGGTTCAGACAGTGTCACAACAGAAATGATTAATGCTTTAGAAGAATATGGAATAGATAGTTACCAGTCTTCTTAATACAATATATGATACTGGAAATATACCTCATGAATTATGTAATTCTGTATTTATTGCAATCCCAAAGAAATCAGGAGCCTTGGAATGTGATCAACATCCAACAATTAGTATAATGAGTCACATCACGAAGATTTTGCTAAGAATTATCATGCAAAGAATTAGGAGGAAAATACAACCTGTAATAGGAGAAGAACAATGTGGGTTTGTAGAAGGAAAGGGTACAGTAAATGCTGTATATTTACTGAGAACCGTAATTGAACGATCTATAGAAGTAAACAAAGATCTACGCCTTTGCTTTATTGACTAGACAAAGGCTTTCGATAAAGTGAGACATGTCGACATGATAAGGATCCTTGAAGATCTACAAATTGATGGAAAAGACCTTAGACTTGTAAAAAACAAATATTGGAAACAACAAGCTGCCATAACAGTTGATAATGAAGTAGGCCAATATCAGCCTATCAAGAGAGGTGTGAGACAGGGATGTGTAATGTCTCCAGATCTGTTTTCCCTGTACAGTGAAAATATTTTCAGAAATATTGAAGATATGGAAGGAATCAACATTGGGTCGTGACACGGCTCGGAATTCTGAGGTACGTAGGAATTTGTTTTCCCATTTTCATTGTCTCTTCATTGCTTTCATTTTTTCATCTTTTTATTCTTCTCGTCCTGTCGTCACGTCTTAATGTAGTCACATGAGATCTTCTCCGTGACTATATGTTGTGTCTTGTGTATGTGTTTGTTTGCTGATGAAGGCTAATCGCCGCAACGTCCTGTATATGTTGTAATTCTGTTATATGAAGCTGCACTGCTTTGTGTCATTTTATATTGTTTAATCATAACATGGCACTGAATCAGTTAATAATAAACAAATTCAATATCTGAAATAACAACAATAATAATTGACATCATGTCCCAGGCCGATCGGCGTGGGTTTTGATTGTTCTCTTTCTCAAGCGATCACCAGAATACAGCTTCAGGCCTGAACATAACAGTAGATAATATATATATATATTGGGGATCCGCTACAACCCAGTGGTTAACACGCTTGCCTGCCCACACGATGATCGTGTGGTCGAATCCCAGGTTGTAAGAATTGACATGGTCTCCCGGGGTCGACCCAATCGAAAATGGGTGCCAGGAAATGTCCTAGGAATAAAGACCACTGACGTTGTGTCAACCACATCACCCATCCAGTGTTGGTGGTTCTGTAAAACACGGAGCTACCACCATATACCCAACACTAATCAAAGAGTGTAAATGGGTTCTTAACTGCACTGGCTATATACCTCGCAAACTACTAAAAGGTAACATTGCCTGTAAAATCACAGTTAAGAAAATTTCTAGGGCTCCTTGTGATATCCTGTAAATATGACACACAACTAACTGTAACTACAGCATTTTTAGTATTAACCAGAAATGGTACCATGATATTACGCCCGAAAGGCAGCAACAAATTAAGGACACACAACAAACACAGAAACGAACTCACCACCAAGTAAATACTACAAACGGTTGCTGTAGAATGTTACACGCTGTTTGTTGCAGTACAGATATCCTCCAAATAACATTAGGCTTGGCGCTAAATCCAGTTTTACATTATTTAAAACACAACAACTGAAAGAAAGACGCCCCTGGACAGTAGGGGGGCAAAAGGGAAAACAGGACAGCTATAGGAAAATGTGTATCAATTCCCCAGAAGCTGAACGCACGCAGATATTCCATAGAGTGGCCGTGTCCCCAAAGTTTGTGGCTGCCTCATGTCCCAGCTGGCGCATGAATTCGTAATCACAACATCTAGTTATGGAGCTCCGCTTGCGTCAGTGTTTAGGACTGTGATACTTATAGGGAGGGAAAATAAGCGACAGCGTAATGTGGCGAAGCAGGGAAGGGAAGAGAGAGAGAGAGAGAGAGAGAGAGAGAGAGAGAGAGAGAGAGAGAGAGAGAGAGAGAGAGAGAGAGAGAGAGAGAGAGAGAGAGAGAGAGATGTGGTGATGTATTCTCGGTAAGGTGAAATGTGGGATGTCCTGTCTGGCGTAGGCGATCGTACTCCTGCACCTCACGATCTCGAACATAATGTATCTGTTTGATTGCCGATATTTTACCAAGCCACGATGAAAGAATGCCAGGTTGTCTTCTGTTATCACTTTTTGCATAAAACTTTCCAGCTCATAAAATGAATGAATTCACTGTTAGCAACGTTTCGGCAAAATTGTTATCATTTTCATGAGGCTCACAGGGGAAGGCAGGAGTTAGTTAGTTGCACGTCATTTACATAACGTCGCAATCAACCCCAGCATTTTTTGGCTTCGCAATCAACCCCCAGCATTTTATTTTGGCTGTGTGTGATTTAGAAGGCGCGATTACTTTCAGTAGTTTGCCATTGCTTTCTGAACGACAGATGCTCTTTCCATTGTTAAAATCACTAACAAATAGACTGCAGTGGATTTCGAACGCGGTATAAGGATTGCGAATCGCGTTCGTTACACCTTAGCCACAGACCCCGAAGGGTGAGATAAGTAAAATTAGTCACCCCATGTCATAATGTTCCATCCATTATGTGCCATGGCGGTAAGCGTAGCCCGTCATGTTTTGCCATCTAGCTCGATCACCTGGCTATACACAGCTCAGAATTCTGAGATAAGTAGGAACATTTGTTCCAATTTTCATTTTCTCTTCATTGCTTTAATTTATTAATCTTTTTATTCTTCTCGTCCTGTCGTCACGTTTTAATGTAGTCACAGGAGATCTCCGTGACTATATGTTGTGTTTTGTGAATGTGTTTGTTTGTTGATGAAAGCTAATCGCTGCGACGTCCTGTATGTGTCGTAATTCTGTTATGTAAAGCTGCACTACTTTGTGTCATTTTATATTGTTTACACTCGATCACCAGAGTCGTGGATCAGCTCAGTGTTCTTGTCTCGACCATACAATGTGGCCAAACCATCCGGGTATTATAAAGGGCGTTCATTCGCAATCCGTTCGTTCCGTACCGCGCGTAATTGCATATGTTGAACATGATGATGTCATAGTCATGTGATAAGTACTGACCAATGAATAAATGAGAACGTGCTTATCGTCCCATGATGCATACGTTCTGTTTCTCGCAGTTGAGAAAATGGCCGGGTTGATCCAGAATCAATCCAAAGAAGCTCAAAGAGCGGTGATTCAGTTTCTTTCATTTGAAGGATGTCGACCAGTGGACATTCATCGAAGAATGCAGGCAGCGTAAGGCAACAAAAGTGTGTCGAAGACAACAGTGACAGACTGGGCACGAATGTTTCGGAAAGGACGTCAGTTCACGACAGATCTTCGACGGCCAGGTCAAGCGCATATTGTTGCAACAGAAAAAAACCATCGCCAAAATGTATGCAGCAGTACAGATGAGCCGTTGTCGAAGCATACGTTCGCTAGCGAAAGAATTTGATGTGCCAATTGGGACAACTCAAAAGGTTGTTCGTAAGAAACTGTAATATCGGAAGGTGTGTTCACAGTGGGTACCAAGGATGATGACCGACCACCAAAAAGAGGAACGCATGTGATGGCGTTTGAACCATTTGCTGCGTTACAGAGTGGAGGGTGATGCATTTCTTTTCCGCATAGTGGCAGGCGATGAATCATGGTGTCACCACTTTGAGCCGAGCAGCAAAAGAGAGAGCATGCAACGGAAGCATGCTAGATCACCAAAAGCCAAAAAAAAAATCAAGTTACAGGTTTCCGCTGGTAAGGTTATGCTGAACGCATTTTTTGACCATGAAGGGCTATTGTTGCCGACTTTAAAGAGCCTGGTGTCAATATCAACTCTACCCACTACTTGCAAATACTAGAGAAGCTGCAAAAAGCCATTAAGAGTAAACGACCCGGCATGCTTTCTCGCGGTGTGATTTTGTTGCACGATAATGCTCGTCCGCATGTCGCAAAGATTGTGCAGGAAGCATTAGCAAGGAAGAGATGGGATATTCTGCAACATCCAGCCTATAGTCCTGATTTGTCACCATGTGATTTTCGTTTGTTCAGACCTCTAACAAAAAAAGCTCTCAAGGGCCAACGATTTCACACAGATGCAGACGTACTGAACGCGGTAAACACTTAGTTCAGTGAACAACCACAATCCTTTTTTTTTGCGGACGGCATTCGCCGCCTACCTAAGCAATGCGATGGTTGCCTGAATGCCTACAGCGACTTCGTCTGACTAACACATGGTGCATAATTCATTCCAAATGAATACTTTGTTTAATTCTATCACACCTGTTAATGTGTCTTTCGTGCTTTTATAATAAAGCCATTCGAACTGGTTTCAAATTAACGTCTCTAATACTTACTCTGCCTTCCCCTTGCTCTCTTCCCTTCGATCTTGCCAGTTGTCACCAGTTAATTGATATCTTTTTATTGGTCAGTATGTTTTTCATCTTGCAAAAGGCTACCTTCGCAATTGCAATTCTTGTTCTAATTTCTTTAAGGCATTTCCCATCAAATGTTATGACAGTTCCAATATAACTGTACCGATTCACTTGTTTAAGAATATGTTCATTTACTTGTATATTACAGTGTGGTATTTCCTTCTTCCCAGTGACGACCATAATCTGTCTTCTTACAATTCAATTCTAACCCTATTTGCTCACTGTGTGCAACAACCGCATCTACTATATGTTGCAAGTCCTGTTCATTGTCTGCAATCAAGACTATATCATCTGCATGTCTAATGTTATTGATGTATCGTCCTCCAATGTTGATTCCTTCCATATCTTCTATATTTCTGAAAATATTTTTATAGTACAGAGAAAAAAGATCTGGAGACATTACACATCCCTGTCTCACACCTCTCTTAATAGGCTAATATTGACTTACTTCATTATCAATTCTAATGACAGCTTGTTGTTTCCAATATATGTTTTTTTTGTTTAGTCTAAGGTATTTTCCATCAATTTGTAGATCTTCAAGCATCCTTATCATGTCAACATGCCTCACTTTATCGAAAGCCTTTGTGTAGTCAATAAAGCAAATATTTAGGTCTTTGTTTACTTCTATATAACTTATAATTACTGTTCTCAGTATATACACAACATTTACTGTACCTTTGCCTTCTACAAACCCACATTGTTTTAGGTTGTATTTTTTTCCTAACTCTTTGCATGATAATTCTTAGCAAATATCTTCGTGATGTAACTCATTATACTAATTGTTCGATGTTGATCACATTCCAAGGCTCCCGATTTCTTTAGGATTGCAATAAATACAGAACTGCATAATTCATGAGGTATATCTCCAGTATCATATATTGTATTCAGCAGTCTGGTAACTTTATCTATTCCATATTCTTCGAAAGCATTAATTATTTCTGTTGTGATGCTGTCTGAACCGTAGGTCTTGCCAATTTTCGTATGGTTAAGAGCATTCTGAACCTCATCTTCAAAATGGATGGTCCTTCATTATTATTTTTAACATTTTACTGTTTTTCTCTGTTATTATTGTGACGAAACGCGATTATCTGTCTGGGGTCGTCAAGATTCCGCACTATTTTGGCGCGTCATCGGGGACTTTCCCAGCTAAAAATAGACTGAGGGAAGCCGATGAAGGACTTACGATCTAGATGATTCTCGAAACACCGGATTTCGAGTAACCCGTGATGCTGGGTATCGCTCTAAATTCCCGTGCAGAGAGATCTAGAAACTCTAGGCGGGGAATGACGTTTTCCCGAGAAAGTATCTTTTCTCAAGAAGCACTCGCTTCTAGTGCGCATTGAGTTGGCACGAAGTGGGAATGTGGCTAAATCAGTCATTCACTTACTGTCGTGGGAACAGAACAGACGCAGGCCTGATGTGAGCCAATTTTGTGTGCGTCTCCCCTCAACCATTATTCGGCTGACTGTTATGTCAAGGAAGCTGAGAAGCCCTTGAACAGTTCGGAGCTGACTGGAGATCTGGTTCACCAATACAGGTAGATAATTGTTTAAATCATTTAACTTTGTTCGTGTGTTACACACGCCATTGTTCTAACCTCATTACCTATGCGGATGTCCTTGCATACTAATTAGCAAACCGATCGATAACGCAGTTGACGGCGAATCGTGTTTGTTTACCGTGTGCGTGCGAATCAGCTGTTAGGAACGCCGTATTGTGATGTGGGCGATTTGGGTTCCAAATATATGTAACATATTTTGCCAATCGTTGCATCTATTAGGTTGCTGTGTTAGAATAAAACCTAGTTACTTGTGCCGGATGGAAACTTAGATTATGTCAGTCAGTTGCTGAAGCCAGAAGAACGGTTAGAAAACCAGGTAAGTTGGTAGGTGGAGTTTCAGACAAAATTGTGCTTAGTTACTAAGTAAAGGAAGAACTTAGTTCTGTGCCACCAGGAATGATGTAACTATTGTGTAATAACTTAATAGTGAATTCATTGTGTGGAACAGCGGATTTCTGTGGACAGGTAAGTGGCTTTGGTGCTATATCTATATATATATATATGATGTGACATTGTGTGTATATATATTAGGTCATGGCATGTGATACTTCCTGGAGTAAGTCCGAACGCCGAATAGCTAGTCGCGAGATAACACTGCGTGCCGTCGCGATATAAATATGCGTTCTGACATCTTGTCTGAGCTATCCTGTTTCTTTCATACTGGCGCTAGTGCGAGTGAATGCTCAGGTGCTGAAAGTATGGAAAGATGCAAGGAGGCTGTATGAGACTGAGGAAATATAGGATATGGGGGATGTAAAAGCAAGTTATGAAAGTATGTGTTGGTAGGCCAAGCCAACGAGGAAGTTCAGTCCAGGCCAAGGCTAAACCACTTGGAGAGGACAGAACTGGAAGATTACCCTTGGAACATGTGGGGAACATGTATTTTCAAGAAGGCTTCTTGACTCTAAGGCGGAGTCTGATAAGAAGAGTTTGCTATGGCAGGGGCAGGTGGTCCCACCAGCAAACAGGCTTGTGTACATAGTGGATGTGATCATGTCCTATTCCTTTATCCCGAGGGATGGGATATTGATCAAGTTTATGTTTCTTAAGGTACATTGATGATGTTAGGAACGAGTCTAGGGACTCTTTACCTATGTTTAGTTCGATTAACTCAGAACTAGAATAACAGCCTTGTATCACTACTGACGTTAGCGACGACTGGTAGATGATTAGGGATAGGTGAGATCAAAGATCAGACTCGTCATTCTGATTTCTTGCTTTGTTTGACGGGCTGTTCTGTGAGGCCAGCTGACATTTGTGAACCCATGCTATACTACTCTCCAGATAGAGATAATGCTTTAGTTATATGCATAACTAACTAGCATGACTGAGGGTTGAGTAGTTATTGGTAGGATGCATGTGGTCTAATGTTTGGGCCAGTATACTCTCACCGGTCGCTCTTCCTTTTCAGGAGTTTGCCTGTTGAGGAACCAGTCAACTATAATTGTTGTTGGCAGGAAACCACTTCGTGTGACAGAGCGAAGGGTTCAAGTCTTTACTTATCACGCCAGACTCAACCACACCAGGTACCCAATGTGATTCACCATGAGTGAAGGTTGCCTCAAGATATACAACTACCCTGAAGGTGCACGTGTGGGAAGTGATGGTTTGTGATCGTTTTGATAAATAGACGACACTCTGGTTTTGCCAGGAACATTTCAGCATGTTGAGTAATCCTGCTCAACGACAGGGAACACCGGTCCGTCTAGTTTGACGGGGGTTCTGCCTAAACGCAGAAGTAACTAATTTTCAGACACTTGAATGGTTCTTTGGACAGCTCTAGTGGCAGGTCTTGAGAAGAACTACACCAGTTATTGACTTGTGGCAAGTGTAACCCGGTGGAAGGGACTATGGGATTATAGTCCAACCTGAATTGTTTCCGTGAAATAGATGTCTGATTCTATTAATGTACTGTGCAGTATCCAGATTATCAACTGTGTTCTAGAAGGACTCAGTAACATTTCAGTAGCCATATCTGATTATACCAGCAGTGTGACTGTAAGAGACCATTGAATTGGTCATAGACATTTTTCCATTCATGTTCCGGTGCTGTGACGAGGGGACCATTGAATTGGTCAATGCCATAGCTGTTCTGCAGTGGGACTGTGTTCTGAGTGACGGACCATTAGATTGGTCAGTGATTATTTAAGTTCATCGAAGTGACTAATACTTGGAGTCAAGTCCAGGAGGATTGTCTCCCAACCAGTATTGTTCGAGAACTGTATTAACAGGGACTCCGTGGGAGTGATATAGATGCAGTTGGTCCAGTGAAGTGTGGTCCAGCAGTGACTCTAGTGTTGTGGATCCACGCTCTGGAGACAGAGTGGTCTCCAAGGTTCTAGTCATCTCACTGGAAGGAAGCCGGGTGAGTGGCGGACCGACTGGACGGGACATCTGCGTCCAATCTACTTCTCAACTCGATGAAGACACCTACATCTCTGATTCTATCTCTACTCTATTTTCTATTTTTGTAAATAGATTCTTCTATCAGGATGTTCATTTCAGTTCTATATTCTCAAGGGTAGAATAAACTTTATGTAAGTTGACGTGCTCTTTGTATAATGATTGAGTGTGGTCTCGGACGATGCCTCAGTGTTCATTGTTCCACAGGTGTAGGTAGTTAGTGGGGGTCTAGAATCTGGAGGGGCTTGTAGACGTAATTAACTAATATGAGATCAACCACAGAGTAAAAAGGTGTATCTGCTCATCCAACCCCTGGGGCTAGAATACACGGGAGTGCCAGAGACACCTCGGGTGTGGTTCACTCTCACTACCCAAGGTGAACTCTTCACAATTATCATAAAGTTCTTTCATATAATCTGACCATACATTAAGATCTTATCTCTTTCTATTATGATTTTTCCATCTTTTGTCTTTAGGCAGCCTGCTGATGTACGTGTACTTTGATTAGTAAGCTCCTGAATTCTTGTGTGCATTAGTTTGGTATTTTACTGTTGTGTTGTTTTTCTTCATATTTGGCAGGATTATGTTTGTTCTGTCTTCTTGTTTCCATTAGTTGTAACATTTCTTCAGTAATCCATGTCTTACCACCCACTTTCTTTAATTTTTAAATAGTTTTTTCTGCAGCCAAACTGACTGAATTCGTCAATATGTCCCATTGATCATCCACATCTTGAAATAAGATATCTAGATCAGACAATATATCAAATTTGTTCTTTACTTCCATGTTAAAATTATCTTGTATTTCTTTGTCAGTTTTCAATTTGCACAAATCATATTTAGTGTTTCCTATTGTATACTTGACTTTCTTTAACTTTACCCTCAGTGTGCCTGTAGTTAATCTGTGATCACTGTAACAGCCTGCACTAGGAACTGTTTTTACGACTGTTAACGCATTTCGAAACCTATCATATTCATAGTCATAATATCTAACCATAGTCACAATATTGTGAGCTAGTAGATGAGAATTGTTTTTCCCTATTGCAACATATGCCTGTAAGACCTAATCACTTACTACACAAGCTGAACAGTGCATAAATGTTATAGACGAGTTCTAAGAATATCTTGGATACAGAAAAGAATAAATGTATCCATACGACAATAGCTGAATATTGAAGTAGGTTGGCTACTAAAGACGATCAAACAAAGATAAATGAAATATTTTGGTCACTTGAAACGTCATGAAAGTTTGGAGAGAACAATTATGGAGGGGAATATGTCCGGGAAGGGAGGAAGAGGAAGGCCAAAGAGAAGAAAGGTGCAGCATGTGGCATTTGATCTCCAGAATATCTTGCTTGTGACCGAGAAGTTTTCCCGAAGGTTGTTATGGGAGCGAGGTTCAGCAAAGGACATGCTACTGAATGAATGCATGAGTATATTTGTGTGTCCTGTTCTGTACACCTGCGAATGCTGGACATTCAGTAATGGTGAAGAAATTTGATACAGTGGAAATGCGAGTTTTTGAAAAAATGTTGAGAAGATAGTAGACGGAGGAGAGACACGCTGAAGTATTAACAGCTGCGTGTGTGACGAGATCCAAAACAGTGTATTCCCTTGGTGAATATAAAAACAAGCACCACAAACAGAATTTTGCCGTGGAAATAACGGATGTGCTACGTGCCACCAATAACTGAGACTATGTGTTTTAATTGTTTCAGCTTAACAGATTTAGTGCCAAGCAAAGAGTGATTCGAGCAAGCAAAAATTGATGGCGGAAAATAGGAAGTAGGAGTACGCCAAAGTCAAGACTTAAAAGTTGTTAATATGGTAGCAGACATGTATTTTATATCTAATTACAGGGGGTAGTATAAGGAAAATACTGTATTGATATTTTAACTATTCATTCATCGTGTGCCATGCCGTTAAGTGAGGACGGTCATGTATCGCCATCTCACACGATCATCAGAGTCTTGTCTCGACCATACCATATGGCCAAGCTATCCAGGTATTTACTTCGCTGCCTTCCCCTTATTCTCTTCCCGTCGATCTTGCAAGTTGTCACCATATTCTCCAATTCATTTCTTCTCATAACGTGTCAAAAATGTGTGATTGTCTACGTATAATTTCTCAGATGATATATAATTCTGCAGTATGCACCTGGCGAGATGCAGCGAGATATGCCAGTTGGTGGCTTCTGTGTATAGATGCTACAAGATCGTCATCAATACCATAAGGGGAAGATAAACGCTTCAAGATCGTGGTCAAAGCCATAAAGGGGAGATAAATGCCACAAGATCGTCGTCAAAGCCGTAAGGGGGAGATAAATACTACAAGATCGTCGTAAAAACCAAAAAGGGGAGATAAATGCTACAAGATCGTCGTCAAAGCCGTAAGGGGGAGATAAATACTACAAGATCGTCGTCAACACCGTCAAGGGGAGATAAATGCTACAAGATCGTCGTAAAAACCAAAAAGGGGAGATAAATGCTACAAGATCGTCGTAAAGACCATAAGGAGGAGATAAATGCTACAAGATCGTCGTCAACACCTTCAAGGGGAGATAAATGCTTCAAGATCATCGTAAAAACCATATGGGTGAGATAAATGCTAAGATAATCGTCAAAATCATAAGGGCGAGATAAATGCTACACAATGTTGGTAAAAACCATAAGAGAGAGAGAGAGAGAGAGAGAGAGAGAGAGAGAGAGAGAGAGAGAGAGAGAGAGAGAGAGAGAGAGAGAGAGAGAGAGAGAGAGAGATGCAACAAGATCATCATCAAAACCATAAGGGAGAGATAAATGAACATTATGGGAAATCAACGGGAGAAGTGGACCAGAGACACTAGACTTATGCGAGAAATTACTCGACAAGAGAGGCAGAAGCGGACAGAGAGACATGTAGGTGGGAAGCTTAAAAATTTAGATAATAACTAGTAATATTTTTGTTTGTTTGTTTGTTGTGCTCGCTCGATTTGAACTCAAGCGTATTCCATACACAATAATTCAATTAGCACTGGACTGAATTTTGCGTGTGGATTAGATTTCCCTATTATAAGTGTCCCTCACCATAAGGCGAACCCACTCCAACTTCAAAGGTACTTGGAATTTACATCTTCAAGTCAAGGACGAGAAGTAAACATTTTAGTCCAAATGTCTGGTGTAGGGGTTGAACTCGTTACCTCGGCATCAGCATACAGGATGTATCGTTCTTATCCATTCGGCCATGCTAGTTAGTTAGTTAGTTAGTTAGTTAGTTAGGTAGTTAGTTAGTTAGTTAGTTGGTTGGTTGGTTGGTTGGTTGGTTGGTTGGCTGGCTGGCTGGCTGGCTGGCTGGCTAGCTAGCTAGCTAGCTAGCTTGTTAGTTAGTTAGTTAGTTAGTTAGTTACTTAGTTAGTTAGTTAGTTAGTTAGTTCGTTAGTTAGTTAGTTAGTTAGTTAGTTAGGTAGGTAAGTATGTAATTGAGTCGCTAAGGAAACATGCCGTAGTGAATGTCTGTGTCTCGAGCCATGTTATTGCTTTACTTACTCCCATAACTTCCATAGTCAGGCTACTTGTGGTCACAACAAAAGCACTAGAGTTCTCCTTCACAATTCTCCCTCCGACCTGAGCCGTAAAGGCCCATGAGCTTCTCACATGTCGGACGACTAACCCATCCGTATAAAATGACAGCATCACCGTCTAACGATTTCTCGAAAATCAACGCTTGTACTTCCGCCTCCACAGCAGCCGGATTTTCTTGTATGCATTTTCTGTCTAGTTGAATGTAGACTGAAAAAGACGTATAGAAATCTGTTGGCACTTGCACCCACTCCTCGCCAGGTTCTAAGTCCTCAAGTGAATACACCTGTTGAAGAATGTCTCGGCTTGACCCATCCACGACCTTTCATTTATTAACCTGCCCTTCACTTTCATAATTTCACTATGCAGTGGATGTTGTGTGTTTGCGTTAACTCTGAGGTGGGCACGTGCTCTGCAAATTTGTATTATGTCTTCAATGGTTGGAAAATCAAGAAGGTAGCGCATCGCCCTGCATGCTGTATCTCTTGTACATCCAAGAATAATGCGCATAGCTCCTTTCTGTATCCTTTCCATCCTTTCTATCTGCTTACGACTGAGAGTCAGGATCGCCATCGCATACCCAAAAACAGACATGACCAGCCCCTCGTATAGAAGACATAGATGGCTCTGCTCAACGTTTGCTGCCGCCATCACCCGCATCGCAGCCAAACCCCGCTTGTCCTTTGTTATCACCTGGTCTATGTGCTCATTATAAGCAAGGCTTCGATCAAAACGTATCCCCAGGTAATTCATTGCCTGCGTTCTTTCCACAGTCTCTGAACACAGATTTACAGTTGGTGTTGGAATGTTGACAATATGATTATTCAAAGAGGACCATGTCACTGTTGCCTTTGTTGGGTTGACCATTGCCCCAGCTTCAACACACCAAGTACTTATGCGATTGAGTTCGGTTTGTAGTTCCACAGCAACCTGATCTCTATCCTTATCCTGACGATACACTCAAACATCGTCGGCATATAACAATGTCCTCTCCGGTCCAGTGATCTGCTCGCTGGTGATTCTCACAGTGTAAGCGTTGAACAGCACTGGAGATAATGGTGATCTCTGTGGTAGGCCAGGATATATTATTGTTGGTTCCGAAGGTGGAAAGGACTTATCTTGAGTTCAAGAAGCTGAAGCATTAACAAATCCAATAGCACTCTGTTGTACGTGTCCTCACGATCAATCGCTGCAGCAAAGGTTTCAATGCCTGAGTGGAAACCTTCATAGACACCATGGGCAAAAACTGCTGCGTTGGTCCAGGTTTCTCTTTTTGGAAGGTACTCTCCCAGGGTAGGTGGGAAAACACCTTGCTTCTCTAGTGGCTTGATATTTTGCTGGCTATTAACTTCTCCACCAACTTGCCTATTGTATTTTGCACAGTTATTACTCAATATCCCTGAATTTTTGTGTGGTCTTTGCCAGGCTTCGGCAAGAGGATCAGATAGCTATGTAACCACAAAGAATTGAATTTAATCCAAATATACTAGAAAACTAGCTACTACTACTACTACTACTACTACTACTACTACTACTACTACTACTACTACTACTACTACTACTACTACTACTACTACTACTACTACTACTACTACCTTGCCGCTATAACAGACGATAGTTTGTTACATTGTACTTAAACAAAGGCTTAATATAGCTGCAACCCATGACGGTAGCGAATGTGACTGATCAGACCAATTCGTGTGGTAAATGTTTGTCCACAATGGATACATGCGAATTTGTGGTCATTTCTACCATCATGCACCAAATGATGTCCCACATGCTCAGTGTGTGACCTATCTGCAATCACCTAATCCCAATAATATATGACCTAAGAATTGGACCTAATCTTAAGGGTTTGATCTTCTTCTTCTTTTCGTTCATCCGGAGTGTTTTTTCAGATGTGATTGCGGTGTGTCTGTTATGCGCCCTTGGGCCGAAACCCGTAGGCCAACACATCCGACTATAGCGTGCTTTTTGACCAGGTAGCATTCCTGGGAGACGCTCACTTTTGTGGTGCCATCTACAGCCCAGCTGGCTAAGGTTGAATGGTCGAAGACAACGGTCATCCCTCAAAGGAAGGCAGGGACAGTCCATAGCATTTTCCGCCATCCAAGGTTGCTTCCATAGTTGCAGGGCCGACACATAGCGCCCTGGTTCTGGGCTCACCGAGGGAATCGTCACGTCCTGCTCATGGTTGCTTTAAATCCTCACTTCAATATATTGGTCATTTCGTTTGCCCCGGGCCATTCCCGCACAAACCAGACAGGTTTGCAGACGGTATCCACTCAGCGAGTTTTCGGACATGTGCTTGTCGTTGCGCCCGTCAGAGCTGTTCCAGGCACGACAGACATTCGGAAAACTACCTAGTCAGAGCTGTTCCGAGCAAGAACGGCATTCGGAAACTAGGTAGTCAGAGCTGTTCCTAGCACGAGAGACATTCGGACGAGACATTTCACTCGGACGTGATTGCGTAGTGTAAATCTTTAGTTTGCCACCCGTAGGACGACATTTCCGACTTCCAGCGGGCATTTTTAAATTAGGTTAGCCTTCCTCTGGTTTCGAGGCACGTTGGAATGTTGTGATGTCGCCAACATCTCAGCTGGTCAAGATAGAACGATCAACGACATCGCGGTCGGCCCTCTAGGGAAGGCAGGGGCAGACCATGGGCATTCCCTCGCTATCCAAGGAGGCTTCCATAATTGCAGAGCCGGCACATATTGCTCAGAGAGTGGGCTCACCCGAGGAGTTGCCACGTCCTGCTCATGGCTGCTTTAGTTCCTCACTTCCATGTGTTGGGCATCTCGCCTGCCACTGATCGCTCAAGCACACACCAGGAGCGGTCAGACTGCGAGCGACATCCACTCGGTAAGCTTTTGCTTTTGACTTCAGACCACGCAATAGGTTCGCTCGCTGTGCGTTCCATTTCGCGTCATTGAGACGTTCTTCCACTTTTGTCTACACTCTCTATGAGTTAGGTACAGACAGTTTTCGTAACCATTTCCTTCGACTGGGGCACTTTTCTGACTTTTTGTACTCGCTCACGAGGTAGGCTACATGTGCTGCCGGCTCAGCACCTTACCTTCGTGCAGCAGTGAACGAGAAACGGCCTGGCCCTCTCATCCGGGAATCTCTCATATCCCCCAGCTGAGAGCCTTCGAACAAGTATCAGATCCTGAGCATGTAGCTTGCTCAGTATCACGCCTCTATTTTTCGGTAGGTGGGTATCGGCCCGGCTCTCAGATCCGAGGGTTTGTGGCTTAGAGGCGTTCAGCCACTTCCCTCGACAGGGAGCCTTAAGAGTTTTGTCCGGACCAAGAACTTCTGCCTTCGTGCACCTGATTTAAATTTTGACCGCAAATGGGGTCGATGGGACACGCAAGCTCCCCCACCACGTCAAGGTGGAGACACATCGGGGGAGAGGGTTGGATCTGATCCTATAGTATATTCACAAATGTTTTCCCCCGTATAAAAACCCATAACTCAGTAACCAAATGAGTGAAAATGATGAGATTTAGCATATAACCTTATCATTATGTATACCAAAGAAACACATTTTTGTTCTGGAAATTGTACAGCAGATCTTAATGTTTGTTTATATGCGGTATATAATTTACGGGTCAGTGATGAAATGCATATTATGAAATGTGTTATAGGATCACACGGAAACATCAGTATTCTTCTTCTTCTTCTTCGTTCATCCGGAGTTTTTTTTTTCGGACGTGATTGCGTTGTGCCTGTTTACAGCAGAGCTGCGTTCTTACGCCGTTAGGCCGACACATCCGACTTCTGCGGGCATTTGTTGACCGGGTTAACCTTCCCGGGGACATCAGTATTCAATAATGAATATTCTCCGTGGTGCAGGGAAAATTTCCTTAGGAGAAGCGCGTCACATAGTGGAGCGGTCTGTATCGTGAACTGCGTGTTCAGGAAAATGGTGGCCAGCAGGTTGCTGAACTAACTGGGTTGCCTTATGCAGTAATGTGTGGCTGCTAGTTTTCTAGTAACTGCCGCTTCCATCGACGATATACTGTATTTTTCGTGGCGGACTTTTGTGTTGGCATTCTGGCGTGGTATTCCTGTGCGATCTGTTGGTTTGTCGAAACTCCTGACTGTTCCACTTTTCACGTGGAGCAGTGAGGAGCATGTTGTGTGCTATTCATTGGCACAGGAACGGAGAATTATGGGGTGACCTTTTGCCGTGAAGTTGGAACCGCGACTAACGACTTACTAAGTATAGTGAACCGGAAGTGTTCAGGAGTTACACGAACTGACGTACATTACTGTAAAACTAGTTTGTTAGCATGAATTCAATACATTTTCGTCAAAACATCAAAGAAATATCGTCGCATTCCATGATGTCAGTTAATTTCGAACCTATAAAAGACATATTCCTTGGGTGGGTGTAATTATAAGACTGCAGGGGGAAAAGTTCATAACGATGCAACATATACTTTTAAAACAAAATGAACAGGAATGAGAGCAGACATTTGTGAACTCACTATAATAATTTTTGTCGCATGTCATTTGCAGGACGTTGTGATCAACCCCGTATTGATTTTCTAAGCAATGTTACCTTCAGTATCCTATTAATGTATGACCTAATTACTTTGTGTCTGTTATAGCAGAACTGCGATATTTGCGCTTTTCCGCCAACAGATCCGACCTCTACTGACATCTGTTGACCGTGTTATCATTCCCGAATTCAAATATCAGTGCTTCCCGCGTGTTCTGCTTTCATGATAAGACTTCAAGTATGCGTCACATTTGGCCTTTGTCAAGATGACGAATGAGTTGATAACTTAATCGCTGAGCTTGGAAAAGCGTACACGTAAACTAGCTTACACCCTCTATGTTTTCATTTCTCTTTCTAGGTGAGTTTGCTTACAATGAAATAAGTAAAACTCGTGGAGGAAACATTGATCATCATGTGCCATGCTGATAGGAGTGGGCGGTCATGTTTCGCCATCTCACGCGATCACCAGAGTCGTGGATCAGCTCTGTGTTCTTGTCTCTGTTATGACATGTGGCCAAGCCATGTAGATATTGACCTATCTGCATTCCCCTTGTTATTATCCCCTCAACGTTGCCAGTTGTCACCAAGTTCTCTAATTTATTTCTTTTCATAACGTGATTTAAACATCTTGACTGTATACGTCTCTAATCAGTTTACGGTTTTCATTTGTTTCTTGTGGGACTTACTCACTGCTTTTTCTCTCTGACCTGTGTATTTGCCTCAGACACCACATTCCCATTGCCATTAGATGTTTTTCAGCTTGTCTGCTTATTGTCCATGTCTCACATCCATACAAAAATATAGCGTCTATATAACACTTCAACACTCTTTTTTGTCGCTGCAATTCAATACTCTTTTTGCTCGTTGCAATTGACATCTTTTCATTGATGTATTTGGTTGTTTCGGGATTTGAGGTTTGAAGATTGAGTATTACCCACTACGATCGTATTCCAGTACGAACCTTGGGAATTGTCCACGTCAGATTGGAAGCAATAGACTCGAGTTTCGCTCTCATTTGAACTCGTCAGTAGTACATATCCCTGACTGGCGTGTGAGGCGGGTGTGTAACCACTTGGCCACGCGGCTCACACTAGACGCGACCAAATTATCATACTAGAATATTACAACGTCACACCATTGCAGGCTTTAGCTCAAAGTTTGACACAATCGATGTGGCCCCGAATGATCATATCTTCTCGACCTGGTAAAGCACACCATGCGCCTAAAGCCCAGCGAGCAATAATTCTGACCATGGACTGGGTTATAAACTTACCAATAACTTACGACAGAAATGGGACTCTGACAGAACATTAGAACTATCTTATCCCATACGAGAAAGCAGATACAAGATAAAGTAAACCCATTTGATGGGAGGTCACAATAACTGGGTTTTTAGCCATTGGTACACCCGCTGAGACCACTAAGACTGTTCATAAATAAATACACGTGTATTGTTTGTCGCTTATAGAAGTAGAAGAAAGAAGTGGGTGTTCGTCCATCACGAATGATGGGGACCATTCATTCATTGCATCTTTTGATGAAGAACGAATGACTTGCGCTTTTGTTTGGATTATAGTGAGGAAGTGGTTGCGCAACAACGTCGACCTCACTCTCTCGTCTGCGTCCATCTGGTTCCAGTGGCGAGCATGGCAAGACGACTGGAGACGGACACAGATACAGTGTACGTTAGGCTGCCACGGCCAGTTATCCCTGTATATATTGGCTCTCAAGAGCCTCGTGCAAACGGCCCTTCCGTCAATTCCTTTTATTTTCAGCTTTAAGACAAGGGTAGTGACAAGCGACAAGCGTATGACTACTGATAGGATCAACCAGATATCCATCGGATAGGCGGACTGACCGCCAAAACAGACCACACACACATGCGATTAGCGAGATTCTACCACAGAAGATATTGCTCGTCTAAGTTGCGAACAAATCTGCCGATTTACGGCCGAGCCTCAGCAGTTCACAATGCATATGACTACTGGCAGGACAGACTATACACGCACACGCAGGCCAAGAGTAGCATCGCTAAAGCGCGACCTCCCGGTACAAGGTGATACATGCAAAACCACTGGACGCCTACCGACGAGCTTTCAAGCTACGCCGGCAGGACTGACCGAAAGCTATACCAGCTTACTGACTGCAGGCCCACTACTCATCGAGAGAGAGAGAGTGAGCGCTTGGGCGAACTAGACAACATAAATAAACACACAAATATTGATTGTCGTTCATATAAGTAGAATAAGTAGAGACTGGAGGAGGCCAATAGTTGATAACTGTAGATTTCAACTGTTATCTTGTCTAGTGCGTCCTCAACTTTTTCTTCTATTTCTATGAGCCAAACAACAAATGTGTGTTTAATGATGAACTGGGTCTAAACATTCATTGCAGAAATAAAGAAAAGTTGTTTTTGTCTTCCACTGAAGACGTTAAGCGTCGTAGGGAGGGTTAATTAAAGTTCCAGCACCTTTCCTCCGTGATTTATGAGCAGTGTATTTCGAGGATCAAATAATTTCCCTACCGGTTTGCAAGAAATGTCGTAGGTTCCTACCTATTAAACCCTTATTTGCTACCTCACAAAGACATTTGATTTGGTCAGTCGTGATAGTCTGTTCAAAGCACTAAATAAGATCGGCTGCCACCAACTCTTCTGTCCATTGTGGAATCGTTCCACACAGGCATGAAGGGTATAATCAAGTTTGATGGTGCAAGTTCAGAAGGGTTTGAAATCAAAAATGGTGTTGAGCAAGGTTGTGTACTAGCTCCCACGCTCTTTGGAATATACATTTCACTTCTACTGAAATATGCCTTTTGTGATCAGGATGGTGGTATATGCATTCACTCATGCTCAGATGGCGGCCTCTGCAGTGTTCAGAGATTCAAGGACAAGAGCAAAATTAGGAGGGTACTGATTAGACAGTTGCTGTTTGCAGATGATGCTGCAGTTACGACCCACTCTGAGGAAGAATTACAACGTCTACTATCTGCATTCTCCAATGCTTGTTCTGAATTTGGTTTAACAATTAGCAAAAAGAAGACACAGATTATGTAACAAGGTGCACATGGGGAGATTGTAATTCTTTATTGATGACACCGAATTGGAGATAGTAGACCCTTTTACATATCTAGGATCAGTGGTAAATAGCAAATTATCCATAGATCAGGAAATCAACACCAGGATTGGTAAGGCAGCAACGACAATGAACATGTTAACAAAAACGAGTCTGAGAGAACAGAAAGCTTACTGCCAAAGCAAAAGTCCTTGTCTATCAAGCCTGTGTCCTTAGTACTCTTTCTTCATGGCAGTGAAGTCTGGTCAACTTACTCACACCAAGAGAAACGTTTAAACAGCTTTCATATGCGGTGTCTGCAAAGAATACTTGGTATTAAGTGGCAAGACAAAATCACAAATACTGAAGTATTGGAAAGATAAGGTTGTGTGACGGTGTGTTCCATGCTCAGTCTTCGTAGACTTAGATGGATAGGACACATTAGGAGGATGGATGATGGTAGAATACCAAAGTTCATCTTTTTTTGATGAATTACATGTGGGTAAGAGATCTCAGGGTCAACCTCTACTACGATACAAAGATGTGTGTAAGCGGGGCATAATCGATGCAGGCATTGATATTGCACACTGGGAGCAAGTTGCCACCGAACTGTTGCATAGAAGGCAAATATCAGAAATGGAATAAAGACCAAGCAGGAAATGATTGATATAGGTCATATACTGAGCGAGAGAGATGTAAAATGGTACGTGATGGTGGAAATGACCATGTGTTCACATGCATCTATTGTGGACAAACATTTATAACGCGAATTGGTCTGATCAGTCACATTCGCTATCGCCAAGAATTGCATTTATTATGTCTTTGTGAAGCACAATGTAACAAACTATCCTCTGTCAAGACGGGAAGGTGCCAATGAATTAATTTGCTACCACCATGTCACACTTACGGACAGACTCCTCGTTACAACTTAGAGGCGTTAAAAAAAAGGTAATGAGAATAAATGAACAACAAAAACATGATAATCCGATCCCTTTTTAAGAAGCCCTAGTTCAGTTCAAATGGTTTAATGATACACATTTTCAGTTAGAACTGCTCTGTGGCGAAGGCATTGAGGACGCAATTCGTTATCACACATACTGGGTTCGAAACACAGCTGCGGGCGATTTGGCAACAGACTGCCTTGCATTGGTTGTCATGCAATGATATACGTGCCGGTCATTCAGAAAGCACTGACAAACTACTGAGCGTAAACGTGACAAGAAATCACAAACAGCCCAAAAAAACAAAAACCAAAACCCGTGGTTGGCTGCCACGTCATGTAAGGGATATTCAACAACCTTTTCTTCTTCTTCTTCTTTGCGTTCATCTGGAGTGTTTTTTCAGATGTGATTGCGATGTGTCTGGTTAGGCACCCTTGGGTCGAAACCCTTAGGCCAACACATCCGACTTTTAGCGTGCATTTTTGACCAGGTTAGCATTCCTGGGAGACTCTCACTTTTGTGGTACTGTCCACCTCCCGGCTGGTCAAGTTGGAACAGTCGAAGACTGCACGGTCCTCCCTCAAATGAAGGCAGGGACAGTCCATAGCATTTTCCGCCATCCTGGGTGGCTTCCATAATTGCAGAGCCGACACATAACGCTCTGGTGCTGGGCTCACCGAGGGAATCGTCACGTCCTGCTCATGGCTGCTTTGATTCCTCACTTCAATATATTGGGTATTTAGTTCGCCCCGTGCCGTTCCCGCACAAACCAGACAGGTCTGCAGACGGTATCCACTCAGCGAGTTTTCGGACATGTGCTTGTCGTTGCGCCCGTCAGAGCTGTTCCAGGCACGACAGACATTCGGAAAACTACCTAGTCAGAGCTGTTCCGAACAAGAGCGGCATTCGGAAACTAGGTAGTCAGAGCTGTTCCTAGCACGAGAGACATTCGGACGAGACATTACACTCGGACGTAAATGCGTAGTGCCAATTTTTAGTTTGCCACCCGTAGGACGGCACTTCCGACTTCAGCAGGCATTTTGTAATGAGGTTAGCTTCCTCGGGTTTAGAGGCACGTTAGACTTATTGTTGTGATGTCGCCCACATCTCAGCTGGTCAAGATAGAACGATCATCGACATCACGGTTAACCCTCAAGGGAAGGCAGGGGCAGACCATGGGCATATCCAAGGCTATCAAAGGAGGCTTCCATAATTGCAGAGACGGCACATATTGCTCTGAGACTGGGTTCACCCAAGGATTTGCGACGTCCTGCTCATGGCTGCTTTAGTTCCTCACTTCCATGTGTTGGACATCTCGCTTGCCACTGGTCGCTCAAGCACACACCAGGAACGGTCAGACTGCGGGAGACATCCACTCGGTAAGCTTTTGACTTCGGACCACGCAATGGATTCGCTAGCTGTGCGTTCCATTTCGTGTTATTGAGACGTTTTTTTCACTTTTGTCTACACTCTATGTGTTAGATACAGACAGTTTTTGTAGCCATTTCATTCGACTGGGACACTTTCTGCATTTTTTATTCTCGCTCACGAGGTAGGCTACATGTGCTGCCGGCTCAGCACCTTACCTCCGTGTAGAAGTGATCGAGAAACGGCCAGGCCCTCTCATCCGGGAATCCGTCATATCCCCCAGCTGAGAGCCTTCAACCACACAGTATCAGAACTGGGCATGTAGCGTGCTCAGTATCAACCTCTATTTATCGGTAGGTGTGTATCGGCCCGGCTCTCAGATCCGCGAGTTTGTGGCTTAGAGGCGTTCAGCCACAGCCCTCGACAGAGAGCCTTAGAGTATTGTCCAGACCAAGGTCTTCTGCCTTCGTGTACCTGATTTAATCTTTTGACTGTTATCCTCAGTCTACCTGCAGAGCAGCAGGTTGTGTCTCTCTTAGTCTGGCCCCTATCCCATAAGCTGTCCGATATGTAGTTTTCATCCATCGGCAAGCAGATGGGGTCAATGGGACACGCAAGCTCCCCCACCACGGCAAGGTGGAGACACATCGGGGGAGCAACAACCTTTTTAAAAGGTAGAAATGTATTTTTTTTATTAAATAGGGAACACAAATAAAGATATTGAAATAAGAATACACGAGACAAAGGGTCGTAAACAGCTCTTTGAAATGTGTAGACTTTGAAACTAGTACCGTGCTTAGAATATTTAACCCTAACGCTAAACAAGAACTGTTCTGTGTACCAGAAACATATAAAACGACTAAAACATTTACTAATTAGTGACACGCCTTCATTAACTGATTAAGCGTCATGGGACGATCGATTAATCGTCTTAAGTAGCTTCCTGTATTCTGCCATGGACTTATATTTCGCCGAAATATGGTTATTGCGAAATGTTGTATCAATGAAAATATTAATACAGTAGTTTTCCCTAAGCAGCCCCCTTTAATAAGTTGATATACAATACATGTTACCATATTTGACCTCTTCTCATTTTCCTCCATCTTTGTTTGTTTGGTGAATTCATTAATGCTGAACTAAGAAGGAGAATTATCCGGTCTCCCTGACCTAGGTGTTAACGTCTTTGTCCGTAATCCCGTATATTCTCGTGAGTAACGTAACCTGCGCGAGAATCGGTAGCGGTTCTCGCCATGTTGGTAACTTACGGAGTATGTGAGCCGGTCGCTCAGAAAGCAAAAGCAAATTGCTGAGCGTAATCTTGCCTAGTACATCAACAGCAGCTGAAAATGCTGGTGTTGACTGCGACGTCCTGTAAGTGATATGTAACCAAACAACAACAAAAAAGGGAGAATAGACCCTAGTGAATCAAGAACTGCGGAAACGACATCGGCACTCGATTGTTCATGAATTGGGTAAACCTGGTAGTTATTGAATATCCTTTACAGAACACCACAGTCAACTCCAGCATTTATTTCCTTACTATTTGTGATTTCTTGGCAAGTTTGCGTTCACTAGTTTACCATTGCATTCTGACCGACCTGTTTTCATTGTAAGAAAATACCAACGCAAGGCGATATCCCGCAGCTGTGTTTTAACAGCGGTTTACGGGATTAAGAATTGCGTTCGTAACTCCTTCGTCACGGGTAGTGGTATAACTACTCAAACCCATGGAGAAGATAATAACAGAGATGAATATTATGGGGAGGTGGTGAGAGGAGCAGTTACAGGAGATAGTAACAGATAGAAGGGCTTGGTGTGTGTTTGTTAAGGCCTTATTTTTCAAAGGAACATAGTGGGAAGAAGAAGAAGAAGAAGAAGAAGAAGAAGAAGAAGAAGAAGAAGAAGAAGAAGAAGAAGAAGATGAATTATGCAATGAACTGTAAACGAAAACATGCATTTTACAATTTAACTCCCAAGAGATGCGACCTTTATTTCCCCCCTAATTTTTGGTGCATAAATTAACATACAGTTAATTTCGTTTCGTGCAACGTTGTCGCATTTTTGTGAATACATTATCTGATGTTTACAAAAGAATTATGCTTTTAAATTACTTTATTTACGGAAGAAGAAGAAAAAACATTAGTTATTGTCATATTATTATCATACTCGCCAATGTGTGGCGTGGATGTCAAATTCTAATGAAAACGGATTTGGTTTGATATAGAATTGGGAGTCAGCCATGTTGTCTCCTTATCTGCCAAAATGTTATATTTTGGCTGTTTGTGATTTCTTGGCAAGTTTACGTTCAGTAATTTGCCATTGCGTTTTGAACTACTGGTACTCATACCATTGTATGAAAATCAACAGAAGGCAGCCCTGCTTCTAAAAAGCCCGCAGATGTGTTTCGAACGCGGTATCCGGGATTATGAATTGCATTCCTACCCCTTTTGACACATCACCATCATCAAGTTCCCTGCCAGCTGGCAGATCTCGGTCTTTGGTTTTCTGGATCATCTATGTTGCTGATATTCCTCATTGCCACTGTCTCAATCCATCCAGCATCATTTCTCTTGGTTTGCCTCTGCCTCTCTTCCCTTCGATCTTTCCAGTTGTCACGGTGTTCCCCAATGCCTCTCTTCTCATCACATGACCGAAGAAAGATGTTGACCCAGAGCTGGAAAAATGTGATATAAATATCATCATCATCATCAAGCGTTTTGCCAGCTGGCGTAGGTGATTCTGTCTCTCCACAGACATCAGTCTCTATATAAATATAGAAACAAGTGTGTGTGTGTGTTGGGGGGGGGGGGGGGGTTTATGTTTGACAAAGGTAATATTTACATTTCTAAGAAGTGTGATTACATAAGATGGCAGAGAGTAGACAGAGAAATCGAAATCAGGTGTCAAGCAAGCAAGTGCGCTAATATATCAGCTACCACCCTAGCTGAAACATCCAAACATACCTATGTTCTCAAAACTACAAATAATAAATGTCATATTCCCACCAACCACTTGGCTACTACAATTTTAACATAGAAGTAAAGAACACATTTGATGTATTGTCTGATTTAGAGATCTTATTTCAAGATGTGGATGATCAGTGGAAAATGTTAAAGAATTCAATCAATTTGGCTGCAGAAACAACTATACCAAAATTAAAGCAAGTAGGTGGTAAAAAATGGATGACGGAAGAAAATTTTAAGATAATGGAAACAAAAAGACACAATAAAAATAATCCTGACAAATATGAAGAGATTCACACGAAAGTCAAGAAACAAATTGTGAAAGTCATTAACATGAAAGTTATGAAAAAGAAAAGAAACATGAAAGTCAGGACATTATGTAAACAAAAAACAAAAGAAGCATGCCTGAAAAAAAAATGGCTTAGACATGAAAAAACAACACAAGAGTAAAAATACCAAATTAATGCACAAAAGACTTCAGGAGCTTACTAATAAAATAAATCTCTACATTAACAGGCTGCCTGAAAACAAAATATGTACAAATTATAATACAAAAACATGCGATTTTTCACACATTGTTAGATTATGTGAAAAACCTTTTTGATGATACAAGAGAAGAACAATATGATATTCGGAGTAACAATGAACAAATAGTATAATGAGCCACATCACAAAGATTTTGCTAAAGATTATCATGCAAACAGTTAGGAAGAAAATACAACCTGAAATAGGAGACGAACAATGTAGGTTTGTAGAAGGCAAGGATACAGTAAATGCTGTGCATATGCTGAGAACATTAATAGGACGTTATATAAAAATAAAAAAAGACTTACATCTTTGTTTTATTGACTACAAAAAGGCTTTCGATAAAGTAACACATGTCAACATGATGGAGATACTTGCAGATCTTCAAATGATGGGAAAGACCTTAGACTCATAAACAAGGATATATTGGAAACAATAAGCTGCTATAAAGATTGATAATGAAGTAGGTCAATATCAGCCTATAAAGAGAAGTGTAAGACAGGGATGTGTAATGTCACCAGATCTTTTTCCCCCGTATAGTAAAGATATATTTAGAAATGTTAACGATATGAAAGGATTCATAAATGGGGGGGGGGGGCATAACATTAGATATGCGGATGATACAGTCTTGCTTGTCGACAGTGAGCAGGATCTGCAACTTTCAGTAGATACGATTGCTGCACACAGTGAACAACTTGGGTTAGAACTAAATTGTAAGAAGACACAGATTATGGTCGTCACTAAGAAGAGGGAAATATCACAGTGTAATATACAAGTAAATGGGAATATTCTTCAACAAGTGAATCGGTACAATTATCTCGGAACAGTCATAATATCTGATGGGAGATGCCTTGAAGAGATTAGAACAAGAATTGCCATGGCGAAGGCAGCCTTTTGCAAGATGAAAAACATACTGACCAATAAACAGATGTCATTTGCAACGAGAAAAAAGAGTGTTGGGGTGCTACATAGAACTTGTGCTTTTGTATGGATGTGAGACGTGGACATTTAGCAGGCAAGGTGAAAAATATCTGATGGCTGTGGAAATGTGGTTTATGGGGAAAATGCAAAGAATACCATAGACAGACAGTAAAAAACAATGACCAAGTCCTACAAAAATCAAATGAAAACTGATTGGAGAAATTAGACGTCGACAGTCACCGTATGTTGGTCACGATTACCAGTCAGTTGGACTAAAATATTGACTTCTCGTCCTTTACTTGGGGACATAAATGAGAAGTACCTCAGAAGTCGGAGTTGGGCCCCCTGATGGCAAGGGACACTGGTAATAGGGAAAGCTAATCTACATGCAAAAATCAGTCCAGTGCACTAAAAGTAGTAACACATGTATGCACTACGCTTGTGTTCAAGGCGAGCCAATGAAAAAAATATTACAATTGAATGTCAGAATGGGAGAGCTGAAATATTATACACAGAAATTGTCAATGGGAGAGCTGAAATATTATACACAGAAATAGTCAATGGGAGAGCTGAAATATTATACACAGAAATTGTCAATGGGAGAGCTGAAATATTATACACAGAAATTGTCAATGGGAGAGCTGAAATATTATACACAGAAATTGTCAATGGGAGAGCTGAAATATTATACACAGAAATTGTCAATGGGAGAGCTGAAATATTATACACAGAAATTGTCAATGGGAGAGCTGAAATATTATACACAGAAATTGTCAATGGGAGAGCTGAAACATTATACACAGAAATTGTCAATGGGAGAGCTGAAATATTATACACAGAAAATTGTCAATGGGAGAGCTGAAATATTATACACAGAAATTGTCAATGGGAGAGCTGAAATATTATACACAGAAATTGTCAATGGGAGAGCTGAAATATTATACACAGAAATTGTCAATGGGAGAGCTGAAATATTATACACAGAAATTGTCAATGGGAGAGCTGAAATATTATACACAGAAATTGTCAATGGGAGAGCTGAAATATTATACACAGAAATTGTCAATGGGAGAGCTGAAATATTATACACAGAAATTGTCAATGGGAGAGCTGAAATATTATACACAGAAATTGTCAATGGGAGAGCTGAAATATTATACACAGAAATTGTCAAGATGTATAGCACTGAATCGTGGAACGTGGCAGGACAGACTTGTAACAGCTTGCAGGCAAAGGAGGTGGTTTTCTAAGATGAATGATGTGATTACCTTGGACTGCCATAGTAACTAACAACGACTGCTGAAAATGACTAAGGTGTGTTTTCTAAGAGGAATGTTGCGAGTACCATAGACCGCCAGAGTAACTAACAACGATTGCCTGGAAATGACTGTTTTCTAAGAGGAATGTTGAGAGTACCTTGAACTGCCAGAGTAACTAACAACGATTGCCTGGAAATGACTGTTTTCTAAGAGGAATGTTGAGAGTACCTTGAACTGCCAGAATAACTAACAACGATTTCTGGAAATGACTGTGTTTTCTAAGAGGAATTTTGCGAGTACCTTGGACTGGCAGAGTAACAATGTTGACAGTACCTTGAACTGCCAGAGTAGCTAACAACGACTGCTGAAAATGATCGTGTTTTCTAAGATCTAACTATTCAATCCACTGACAGCCCTACGCGTGTCAGTCTTTCCAAACAAGGGATTCAGATAAGTACCTTTAATTAGTTTAATATTGTCATAGTGTGTTTCATGTAGGTTTGTATTTGTTTGTCCTGTGCTGACGAAGGCTTTTTACCGCAACGTCCAATTTGTCAAAACCTGGTGTAAATGGAATGGCATAGATCAAGCATCTCAAATTGACTTTATTCTACTTAGGAAATCAGACAGAAGACTTCTATTGGATTCAAGAGCACTCCCAAATACAGATGTTGATGCTGATCATAGACCAGTTATAATAACAGATTTCAACATACAGGAAAATAAGAATCAAAAAGGTAACAACACATGTCAATTATAGGAGGCTTCAGGAAAATACGGTTAAAGACGAATTCAATCAAGAAATCAAAAAGCCAGACATGGGACAATGGATACTCACGCAAACCTCAGGTCCTGTATGACATCACACTGATGTTGGACAACGAACACAAGCAAGCAAGCAAGCAAGAAATCAAAAAACTACATATGAACATCCCTGATGACTACTCAAGTGCAGATAAGGAATGGACAATTTCCAAGGCTGTCATGCTCGACACACTGGAAAATAAATGTGGAACAAAGAAAGTAGGGCAGGACAAAAGATTAAGAACAGCTTGGTGGAACAACGAAGTTTAAAGATAGTGTATTCAAAAAGTTTACAGAATAGCACGATGAAATGCTAAACGAACAATTAGAGCATCTAAAGATGAATCCTAGAGAATATACGGTGAACAGACTGCTACTATTAGCAAAGACTACACAAGAGAATTTTATAAACGTGTCAATAAAATGAGATACAGAGATGCAAGCTACAACCCAACCATCATCATAAACAGCAAAAGAGGTATACCATTATTTAATCCACAACAAAGACTAGCAAGGTGGGCAGAATACTTTCAAGAACTACTGAACCCAACGCATAATAACAAAGACAACCTCACTTTTGTGCCTAAAAGCCATGGACAACAAGAACCACATTTCATACCTGCAGAAGTCAAAACAGTTATACAGAAAAGTCCTAAAAACAAATCACCGGGTCCAGATGGAATAACCACAGAAGCTATTCAGGTCTGTGGGAAAACAGGAGTTAAATGGCTAACAAGACTTTTTAATATAGAATGGGAAGAAAGAGAAGTCCCAGATGACTGGCAACAAGCAATAATAGTACCAATATGGAAAAAGAAAGGCTGTATGAGAGAGTGTGAAACAGAGAGGTATATCACTCCTGAGCCATATAGAGAAAATGTATGCAAAACTATTGGAACAAAGGGCTAGACCCATAGTTGAACAACAGTTAAGCAAAGTACAATTCAGTTTTCAGAAAGGTAAAAGTTGCACTGATGCACTATTTACATTTAGACAAATATGTGACAAAAAACAATGAATATAGTGACTAGCAGAATATTGTGTTTGTTGATCTGGAAAAGGCTTTCGATAACAAGTTAAAGAATTCAAATATCTTGGAAGTATCATCATTGAAGATGGCAGATTAGACAGAGAAATCAAAATCAGATGTCAAAGTGCTAGTGCACTTACATATTAACTTTCACCCATACTGAAACATCCAAATATACCCATGTCGACATAACGACAGATAATAAACAGCATATTCACACCAACCCTATGCTACCAATCTCAAACTTGGACTTTACCCAAATCACACTTTCGTAAAATCAACACCTGTAAGATGAGATGCCTGAGGAGAGCTGCCAACTTAACAATCCGAGACTGATAAGAAATGCTGTTATTAGACACGACAGTGGGATCAACACCTTGTGCCACATTTATTGAAAGACATAAGATCAAGTGGTTTGGCCATGTCATTAGAATGCAACACCATCAACTACCATCACTGGCCCTTTATCAAAGATCACCTGCAAAGAGACCAAGAGGACGCCCAAGAAGAAAATGGATTGATGACATCAAAAGCATTGTTCAATCACACGGAATGACACTCACTATCCAATGCCACCCATCGGGCGCTGGAGCGCAAATTATTCCTCCCAACGACGCTTGACGGCAGAAGTGGAAGATGATGACAATGACTTTGAAAAGACCTATCATAATAGACCTCTTCTATTGTATAGCCACTTTGACACGGTATATGAGAGCCTGGCATACGTTACCACAACATCTAGTCTAAGAAGTGAAGTTGAGGCGGTCAAAGCAGCGTTACAGTTGCTGAGGGACAAACAGCTACATGTAGTGATAGTAATGGACTCACAGAGCATGCTGAGAAGGGTGAAGACAGACATGCTTCATGCAGAGTGGCATACTTCAGTTCAAAACTAGGGAGATTCTATTGGATCTTTTCTCCAGGACATGCTTGTGTGGTGGGAAATGAGCAAGTAGAGAGATTGCCTTGATCTGCAGTTGAATGGTGTATTGGTGCATGGTAAGGCAGATGTGGTCTGAGCCCTTTGGGACAATGTGTATAGCATGGAAGAATACACAAATCATAAGAGAGAATGCAGTAACAGGGAGTAACTAATGGATCTGGCCGTCAACCAGTTTAGTTTAGTTGATGGATCAACATCACGGCACATGGGTGTAACCGATAAGTGCTCCGTTCTCCTCCTAACTCAGTCTGGAGAAACTCAGCTCAGTGCACGTACTCCATAACACCGGCGAGGATCCTGAAATGCTGTGGGTAGATTTTTAACTTGAAATTTTGCCTGGGAAGCGCCATTAGGCTACTCTTTTTCAATTTCCAACTGCCAAGGGATTTTTTACGTGCGCAAAAATCACACGGGCGTCAGATCTCACTACCCAGAGACCAGGGGAAATGTTATTGCTAGAAGTCTACGTGAAAAAATTCCAGTCCTCACCAGGGTTTGAACCCGGGACCTCAAGCACTCGATGTGGACACCATATCTCGAGACCACACAGGGCCCCCCCCCTCCCGTCAACCAGTACTCCGAGGAAAGGTCAGAACAGGGCCATGCAGTGCTATGAGAGAGGCGGCTGCCTCAGGCGGCACCATAAGGGGGTGGCATAAGCAGCGAAGGAGGGGCGGCATTTCAAAGACATGCATCATACTGAGAAAATCTACCGCACGGCTCTGAGTCAGAGGAGCACATAATCAGACTGAAACTAGTACCATTAGTACTGGGACTCTTTGCCGGCTGTTAAAGAAGAGGATGGTGCGTGTATGGGAATGTCCCGAGTGCTGATGTCAGTTCTTGACTCAACAACTCTTGACATAGTAGTAGGGATTCTGTACTCTAAGGATTCTCCACACACACACACACACCCCCCCCCCCCCCCCAAGAGGTATACTGACTGTAATAGAGCTACCGATAGTCCCCAAGTTAGACAGTTCAGGAGATACGAGCTAGATGAAGCAACACATCAACCTGCTGCCTTGTGGGTAGACTAGGACAGTCAAAGGCTATGGAGAGCAAACCCACATAATGCTAGCTGAAGTCAGACACACTGAGCCACAGGCTTGGCGAGACAATGTCATGCAAATGCCTCACTCGATGATGATGATGATGAAATAATGGACTTAATTCTAGAATACCTTCATCTCATTATGAAAGAATCCACTTGCACTTCTATTTCCAGATTGGCTGGGTGAGCACAGTTGGGTGGTTATGGATGAATGATAAGGCAGGTCTGGTCTGAGCAGAATAGGTCGGTGTTCTTGTCCCGATTATACCACAAACCAAGCTATGTATTAGTTTCTTTTGTCTTCCCCTTGCATTTTCCCCATTAAGTTTGTCAGATGTCACTTAATTTTTCAAGTTTACTTTTCCTCATAATGTGCTCAAAAGATGTTGACTGTCTACATCTAATTTCTCTAATCATTTGTTTCTTGAAGGACTGTCTCATTGGCTTTTCTGTTCATCCATGGTATTCTTTGCTTCTTTCCCAGAAACCACACTTCTATTATCATTCAATATTTCTGAGGTTATCAGCTTATTGTTCATGTTTCACACCATACACCAGTGTAGGTTCTATATAGGACGGTGACAGATCCCATTCATCATCATCATGTGCAATTGATAAGCATGGATGGTCATGTTCCGCCATTTCACACAATCACCAGTCGTGAATCAGTTCCATGTTCTTGCCTCAACCATACCACATAGCCAAGCCATCCTGGTATTTACTTCTATGTCTTCCCCTTGTTCTTTTCCCCTCAATCCTGCCAGTTGCAAACAAGTTCTCTGGTTTATTCTTTCTTACAACGAGCCCACAAAATTCAACAGAACACACTAGTCTTTAATTCAATGAGGATTTCTGTGTTTATCCCAGAATTCACGCAACCCAGCAAGTGTCTAGATAATGGCACTATACTACAAAGTTTCAGGCCTTCACATATTCTAGCTCAGTGATATAGAAGTGAAGGTAATCAGTTCCCTTCCTCGCCACCTTACCCTCCCAGCCAATTCCCCCCAAACACGAGCCTGTACTAATGTAATAAAAAAGTAAACACTAATGCAAGTCAAGGACATTGTCACACTACTTGAAGCGAATGTGGTATATGGCCAAAGCCCCATATTTGTACAGACCAATTGCCACTTACTGGCTGATGTGGTATATGGCCAAAGCCCCATATTTGTACAGACCAATTGCCACTTACTGGCTGATGTGGTATATGGCCAAAGCCCCATATTTGTACAGATCAATCGCCACTTGCTGGCTGATGTGGCCAACATCCTGCTGGCTGCCTTTACCTCCCACCAAAACTTCTGGTACCCATTTTAGGTTGGGCTGACCTGGCAGCCCAAGCTAATTAATAATAAAATGTGTCTTGATGGGGATTCAAACATAACCACTGGGCCGGCAAACAAGTGTGCTAGCCTTTGCTTCACGGGCTCCCTTAATGAGACAGTCCTACGCACACAAGGTGAGCCGTGCTGGTATAGCAGTTATTGCTCACACTGACCAGGGCAATGGTGTGTGTTCAGTCCCCATCAGCAACATTTTTATTGTTCCTACCAGTCTGGCTCCAGGGATTGACAACCTCAAAACATTAGTAGTGGATCATTTTCTCAACTGTTTAGGATGGAGAGACCTTGTGGTAAAATCAAACACACTAGAAATGACTTGACACTCAAGTGTATCCTGAGCTGTTTTATTTGACACACACAGACATAAACATTACACAATGTTACATCAATAACATTGTCTGACAATCTATGCTCCCTGGTAGCTAAGGTGCACTGTAAAACAACAATTCACTTGATTCAATCATTAAGTTTGTCAGCCATACATTGCACTGGAAGCTGAGTAGCACAGTGACTAGCATGCATGGTGGTCATGGGTTCGCATCCACATCATAGCAGATGCAGAAAATTAACCTGGAGTCATCGACGTTGGCAATGGATATTATTAGGTGTGTTAGCCGTTCCGCTACGCGAACTGAAAACGGAAGTGATGTACCACACCACCCCAGCCTGACTCATTGTGTCAGGCAAAATGGCTGCCGTAAAGACCATTCATGCTTACATCACTCATTCATTCAAATATCACGTGACAATAGCAGACTTAGGTTAAGCAGAAAAGGTTAGCCTAATATTCCGTGCACAGCGATTGGTTGAAATTATCATGACCTTTTAAATAAATTGAATTACTTGGCAAAAAGTAAGTAATTTTATGTTCTAGAGCTTGTTTATTTAATATTAAGATATTTTTAGATGGATATTCAAATTCAGCACCCAATTTTACAAATATTTGGAGAGTTTCATCGCTTATATCGCTTTATATGTCGTACAAAAAAAATCTGCGAGATGTTTGAATGGAACTCCAAGATGGCAGCAGTCCAGCCATGGAAAGTTTTAACGCTCAAACCCACAATGTGAACTACTAAAGTTAAAGAAACTACAAGTTTAAAGATTATTAATAATTTATTTGTATATTAATTATATATTTATTACTAATAATTTATTTTGTACCATTTATTTATCATTTAACATGACGTAATATATGCGATGAAGTCGGATTTCACATCCGTCAATGACCAGTTTGATACAATGTCGCTTGAATCCGAAGTGGAGATAAAATGAACACACTTTAAGTCTTAAAAAGTATGAACAGCATGTGAAACTCTGGTATAGAGATATTGACACTCAGATGTGAATATCTCCGCTCAGAATTGACATCCAGCTATCATTGAGATACCATTAGATTTGGTTTTTCAAGGCCTATCTATATGTGGTGGTGTCATTAGTAAATACTCAAATTTAAAATGGTGATCGTACCACCTAATATTATTACCAACAGATAACTGAAGATCTGCTGATGTATATTCATGTTCCATTTAAAACAAATGGTACTATGACCTTCCGGTACAGCGAATGTATAAAACCTGATACAGTGTGCTTGACGTAACAGTCCAAGCAGTTGTCACAAAACTGACCAGCATTCATTTTCTATGGCAGATAGCCAGTACGCCATCCACAGACAAATATTGCAATATTGGTCCCCATTCTATCAGTACATAATATCTCTATAGAAATGCCAGGTAAAGTATATGTCTAGGGTTCACCTGAGCCTGCTTGTGACAATGTATACCCAAACAGAATAAACACATTCACAGGCCAATAAGGCATATTGTGGTTTGATGTTATACTTCTGGTGACCAACCAACACAAGAGGGCTGATGTGGTTAATACTATACGGGTCACCTGCACTTTCCTAGAGAAATCTCCAGGGCCCTGTTTATGAGGCTAGGGGATAAAATACAAGAGGATCGACTTCATTGCTCCGGGTTTGATCCCATCTAGCTCAGTCTCTCTCTGCAAAATGGCTAACCATCAACCGATAGCCAGCACCTGAGTATTTGTTTTCTTATTTGCCCACAATATTCTCATTATTCATCTAAACCAACACACCTCCACTGTTTATTAATATTAAAACATGACTACAGCCACAGTTTGAGACCTGCACTAGCACAGTGGATAGCAGACCTGCTGGCTGACCTGATGGTTATGGGTTCAAATTCTTATCAAAGCAGATTTGTTAAAATGCTCTGGGCTGGCAGGTCGACCCAGGATAAAATAGGTACCAGGAAATAACGATAGCCGGCATGATATTGACCATGTCACTCAGTGAATACCGACTGGTCTATACAACTGTGGAGCCAGCACTCTATGCTCAAAATGCCTCAAGATGTGTAAACAGGATCCTTAACTACACTTTACCTGCAGCGTACACTATTTTTGCAGAAGCCCTAGTGACACATCATAAAAGCCAAGGTTCTCACTTGGCGACAGGTGGAAAAACCCTGTATAAATGTGGATGTTTTTTTAACCAAAATGTAAAAAATTACACAAAAAATTTCACTTAACAAATATAACAAGTTTGTGTGTCATGTGTGAACTAACTAGCCTGTAGGTTCTCTACACAAATGGCTATACCCATTCCGCCGCCTACACACAAACTGGCCACACCTCGTCTCTTGTTGTTGGCCTTTAAGGCATAGAGCAGAGTTGTGAGGATCCTTGCTCCTGAAGCTCCAATAGGGTGACCCAGGGCAATGGCTCCTCCATTTATGTTCACCTGTGCATAAACAGCAAATATTTAGCATGTGAGGGAAAACAGACAGTACAAATACACATAAACAGCAAGTATATATTGTGTGAGCGATCACAAATAGTACAAATACACATAAACAGAAAGTACTTAGTATGTGAGGGATAACACACAGTACAAATACACAATAACAGCAAGCACCTAGTGTGTGAGGGATAACACACAGTACAAATACACAAGAACAGCAAGCACCTAGTGTGTGAGGGATAACACACAGTACAAATACACAAGAACAGCAAGTGCTTAGTATGTAAGGGATAACACATATTACAAATACACATAAACAGCAAGTACTTAAGTGTGTGAGGGATAACACGTAGTACAAATACACATAAACATAATAATTACAAAAGTAGCACGTGCCTTCACTGGAACCAAAAGGCAATTGAAAGATAGAGACCTAAAAGTACATGAAGAAGAAAATTAAAGACAGAGATGAATAATATTGGGAGTACACACAATGAACAAATGAACTTTATTTTCAAAGGACACAAACTGGACACTCAAGAACACCTTACAATTGACCCTTTGAACATCAATTATCTACTGTGCACGTTACATTCACATAGAAAAACATTGTCAAATGAATGTTGTGAAAATACATATCTACATACATCATTTACACAAACTATCAATTATGCACCAACTCAATAAACACAAATATACACTCCCTCACATACACATATACTCACACACAATTACAAATAAAAATGTACTATACATACATACATTCTCTCTCTCTTTCTCCATCTCTCTCTCTTTCTCCATCTCTCTCTCTCTCTCCTAGAGTACGCTGCAGCATTATATTACATTGTGTGAGTTGGTTGAGGACCTATGCCAGGGTCTATACCACAGCTCCTGAATTAATAGTGGACTTGGTTCAAATGAAAACCTTACAAGTATAATAGAAATTACAATAACCATGCCATTGTCCTGTAACCTGTCAATATTGTTGTTAAGCCTGGAAAGAGCATTAAGCACAGTGACATCACAGTGCAGACAAGCACGGTGATGCCACAAGGACAGATTAAAGATGGCTACCCCTTTTGACAATGACCAACAGTTTTGTTTATCAGCAAAGGGGTGAAACCTATAGAAATCCAATGGTGAATGAAGGTCCAGTATGGTGATGCATGCCTATCAGTCCAGCAAGTGTATGAGTGGAGTAGGAAGTTTCAAATCGGCGTGACTTCTGTGACAGACTTTTTGGTCCGTTGTTGTACAACAGGTGGCGATGAGTGGTTACACATACGACCAAGATAATTTTTTTTCTACAGGAATCCAAGCATTTTATCGGCACTGGAGGACTTGCATTGAACGCAGTGGTGACAACACTAAAAAATGGTACATATGTCCTTTACCTTTTCAGAATATATTTACCCCCCCCCCCCCCCCCCAAAAAAATATATATATATTTAAGGTTTTCATTTGAAGCCCCCTCGTATATTGTGTGAGTTGGTTGAGGACCTATGTTTCATGTGGAGCACTGTCTATACCACAGCTGACTTGGTCAAATGAATGTTACATATTTGCTGAGAGGGTCCAACATATGCAGCACAGACACAATTATGTCCTACACCAGTTCATTCCAGGACACACCCACTACGCAGATGCGAACAACCTTAAGTTGCCTGCTGATTTCTATAAATATAACCAGGCTGACATCTGAAGAAATACAGAGTAGACTTAAACAAACTGACCTTATTTGGGGAACAGCCTAGATCTCGTATAACTGCTATAGACTGAGCAGCGAAGGCTTCATTCAGCTCAAACAGGTCCACATCATCCACCTGCCAGCCAGCCTTCTCCAACTGTTAAGTCAATGAACAAACATGAATGGTTATATAACAAGTCAAAGCAACATGTTCATGAATCGGAAACTGTTTCCATAATCTTTTACATTTCTTTTTGTTATTCGCTCACTTTAAACTCAAGCGTAGTCCATACACATGCTACTACTTCTAGTGCACTGCACTGATTTTTATGCGTGTATTAACTTTCCCTATTAGCAGTCTCCATCGCCATCAGGCAAACCAACTCCGACTTCAGAGGTACTTGTAATTTTACCTCCCCAAGTCAAAGACAAGAAGTCTATATTTTAGTCCAACTGACCGGTGTCGGGGTTGAACCCGCTGCCTCGGCATCAGCGCACTGGATGTTTAAGAACGAGCGCTCTTACCCATTTGGCCATGCTGACCTCCTTGTACATGTTAATCTGATGGAAGAACAGGGCACAGAGACCTCTAACTCCTGCTGGTCATTACATTAACAAACACATAAAACACAAAGGTTAAAGGGCAAGAGGATATAATACAACTAGCTTGATCTCCTTTTCTCAGAGCAGCTAATTCATCTGCTGAAAGCATCACGCATGGCACAAACTTCCTAGCTCTCCAAACATAGTGCATGAATTGAATGACCAAGCCTGAAATTGTACCCACGACCTTGTGATCATGAACTTCCCCATATCTCCATGGAGAACCCTATATTAACCTATTGTATGCAGTCATACTACTGTCCTAGTCACCTATAACAAAAATCCCAACTTTTGTATCCATTTAACTTCTGCCTTAGTCAAATATTACATTTAACTCACTCTGTTCTGGTCACCTGAACCCCTGCTGCCCTAGTCAATTATTATATTTAACTGATTCTGATGTAGCCATTTTAACTCATTCATCACTAGTCATTTATTACAATTAACCAATTCTATTGTAGTCAGTTTATTTCTGTAAAACACAGGGTCAGCTATTTCACCCGTGCTTTTCAATGTGCATATGAGGAAGATTACAAGCCTTGAAGCACCAGGGGTTGGAAAGATACTAACATTAGCAGATGATGCTCTCTCATACAGGCAGGGGAGGGACAGAAATGAAACAGCTCAGGAGCTGCAGGCGACAATGGACATAGTGATGGATTGGTGTATGAAGATGAATGCTGTCATTAACCCAGAAAAGGTATCTATCTTGTGGTGCTCTCTGGACAATAGGATTGTTAAAGAATACCTCCGAAGCCCCACAATAAATGGTAGAACTGTGAATAGAGAAAGCAGACTGAAGAACTTTTGACAGAAACCTGTAATTTAGTCAGCTAGTAAAACTATAGAGCATACAGAATGAAGCCATGAGGGTGATTTTGGTATGTACAAGGGACACCCCAATAGTGTGTACGTGATACATCCTGGCGTTGCCAACCATTGCAGACAGGCACAAGGTGTTGCAGGCAAGGTCATATCTCAGGGTAGCTGCAGACAAGGGACACTTCCAGCATGATTCCCTGGGTGCAGTCAAGGGCCACAGGCTGCTAAGAGGAAGATCATGGATAGTTCAGGCAGAAGATACCATCAGAGAAGTATGCACACTCGAGGCTATTGGCAGAGGCAAGGAGTGGATCAGAGTGCCGAACAGAAATTTGACTTGTGTGGGGTTATAATCACATTGGGATGTGAGTGTAGGGAGTGGCCAACAGGTGCTAAGGAAGCTGAAGTACAGCAATTTAATTCATGACTACTTTCGTTTGGCAAATTATTATCTATACCAATGGCTCGGCATGAAGAGGCAAAAAAGTGCATGGGGATTAATAGCAAAAGAAAATGGCCATTGTTTAGTAAAGAAGAACTTGGCAAATGACACCACAACCTCTAGTCTGAGAATGGAGGTGGACGCGGTTACAGCCGCTTTCCACTGGTTGGAGAACAAACTGTTTACGCATGTTGTAATTGTAACTGATTCACAAAGCATGCTGGCAAAGGTGAAGACTGGCATGCACAGAATGGCAGGCATTGATTCAGAGGCCACATGTTGTGAGAATTTGCTTGATCTTTTCTCCAGGACAATGGTGTGGATGGAAATAAAGAGGCAGACAGATTGGCTGGTGCAGCATCGTTAAGGGGTGATTTCATGCATGATAAGGCAGATGTGGTGAAGGCCCTCTGGAAGAATGTGATTAATACAGAAGAACAGACAGACAATCATGGTCTAGAGCAGTGTTTCCCAACCTTTTTTGTGCTATGCCCCACCTAAGCCTTTCCAAAATTCTTATGTATCTCTCCCTCCCCCCCCCCCCCCCCCCCCCCCCGCCCCCCCCCCCCCCCCCCCCCCCCTCCCCCCCAAACATATGCATCCTTTTTAATATTCAGAAATTGAAATGCTCACTAAAGAAACTTGAATTTTTTTTTAGACGTGCTCACGGTTCCCAGAGGGGCCAGACGGACATATAATAAGACTGCAAAGGGCACCATTAGTATTGGAACTCTTTGCTGGCTGTTGAAGATGAGGACTGAGTGCCTGAGGGATTGCCCCGAGTGCAGTGATGTTGATTCTTGATTTCTGTCCTAGTAAATTATAACATTTAACTGACTCTGCTATAGCCATGTTAACTCCCTCGGCCCCTAGTCAATTATTACATTTAACCAACTCTGTTTAGTCATTTCATTCTGTCCTAGTCAAGGAGTACGCTTAGTAAGGTGGAGAAAGGTATGTTTCGTGTGGAGTGGCTTTCCTCACTTCAGAGGCCACAGACTGAGAATTGTAAGGATTTTTTGCCCAGGCCATGCGGGAGTGCAGAGAAATTAATAGGCTGATAGGCTGGCCGAGAATGCACCTCTTGGAGGTCGATTACCTATGGACAAAAGAGGTGGTCGTGCCCTTGTGGGACCAGGTGGAGAAGGTGGTGGAACAGATTGAGAACCCGTATGTGGAAAGTAATAGGCAGGAGTTGTGGTAGAATCTCAAAATTGACAGGGAAGACCAGCAAAAATTGTGCACAAATTCAGATATCTAGGCACATGGATAACATCAGATGGAAGATGCATCACTGTGATAAAGAGCAGAATAGGACAACCAAAAATTGCATTCTCTCAAATGAAGAACGTTTTGTGTGGAAAAAATATCTATGGAAGCCTTGGAGATGTGGTTTTATAGAAAAATGGTGAAAATTAATTGCCAAACAGCCAAAATGAGTAATCTGGATATTTTGTGGCCGGCTCCATGGCAACAGACTGCCTTGTGCTGGTTTTTATGAAATGGTATGGGTACCGGTCGTTCAGAAAGCAATGGCTAAAATGCTGGTGTTGACTGTGATGTTCCTGTAAAGGATATGCAACTAACTTTTAAGTCGCAAGGACAACTTATCACAAGCATCAGAATAAAGCAGTCATTATTTGGCCACGTTATGAGAAAACAAAAACTGGAACATGTCGTCACAACCGGAAAGATTTGCAGACAGAGATGGAAGAAGACAGCAGGAGAAGATTCTTGACAGTCTTGTGTCATGGCACGGAAGGGAGTCAACACATGAACTGATCCATGCTGTCAGAGATCGCAGTTCATGGAGAAGGCATCATCACCCACGCCAGCTGGCAGGGTACTAGATGATGATGATACAACTTCTGAAGAGTGCATCACTTACAGCTTTTTTGGTAGCAGAAACAGGGCCAATTCCCATCACTGAAGGCTCAACTGCAGCTTGTGCCCATGAAACAATACTTGCAAGAGGCTTGACACCCCTGGCTTCTGCCACTTCTTGACTAGTGATGACAAGGGCTGCTGCTCCATCATTGATCCCTGAGACATATGAGATTATATTACGGGTGAGTAATGTGACACAGTTATCAATCTAACTTAAATAAGATAACAGCGACAACTTGACATAAATAATCGAGCAATTTGGAACAATTAAGAATATTTTAGGACAGGACACACATTGATAAAATCTGTTAATAGTATAACAAGATGTCCTTCCACAGGAACCCACAGGGCGAGCGAAACAAAGGGAGACTTAAGACACACAGAGAAGATAATCAGAGACAAATATAATAATACAGGAAGAAGATGGAGGAAGCTGCTGGACAGAACTAGGATAGGAATGCTCGGAGCTAGCTGAGTGCCTCTGCTCCACTGTGAGATAAATAAAGAAGATTGTATTATAGGTGTGCACTTGGCACAAACAGGAGCAAGCTGACACAAGTCATTTGATAATAAAATAAGATTCCCATAGCATCATCATCAAGTGTCTAGACAAGTGGATGGACAATCATGCTTCTGCACAGCACCCAGACATCAACTCTGTGCATCAAATAATGTGTAGATATCTTTCCAAGACATGTCAATATTTTCTTGTCTCCCATGATTTATTCTATTTTTCTTCTTCTTTTTCTTCAGTGTTCCGAGCCATTGAGGTTCTTTGCTGCAGATACAATCCGTCTCCATTCGTCTATCTGGTTGACCTTCTCTTGCCAGTTGTTGATTCCAAGTGCTTGCAGGTCTGTATATATATTATCTCTCCACCGTCTTCTCGGTCTACCTCGGGGTCTACGGTAATTTATTTCCTGAGTGTAAGCGAGTTTTGTTTCCCTATTATCTTCCATTCTTTGTATATGCCCCAGCCATTGTAGTCTATTAGCCTTCATGATACCAGTGATTAGCGGGGACTTAAACAGATCATAAATGTCTTTGTTACTTCTTCTTTTCCACTCTCCACTTTGTGTATCCCTAATGGGTCCAAAGATGCGTCTTAAAACTTTGTTCTCAAAGGTTTGTAGCAAGGCTTCGTCTCCTTTCGTTGTACTCCAGGTTTCAGAGCCATACAGCACAACTGGTCTGATCAGTGTTTTGTATATTGTGATCTTGGTGTTACGAGATAGCGCCTTTGATTTTAGTAGATGTTGTAGTGCATAGTATATCTTATTTCCAGAATTGATTCTAGTTTGTATTTCTTCCCTTATGATGTTGGAGCAGTTGAAGATTGTACCCAGGTATTTGTATGTTTCCGTTCTTTTAATGGTCATATTATCTATTTGTATGTGGCCAGAGTTTTTAGCCATTCCTTCTCTTGAAATTACCATATATTCTGTCTTATCTTGGTTGATAACCAGCCCCATCTGTTGGGCTTTTTCCTTTAAGTGAGTCAATATTTCCAATGTCTTTTGTTCATTTTCCCCTATAATATCTATATCATCTGCATAACCAAGCAGGTTGGATGTTCCTCTAATATCACATTCCTCCTTTACCCTCCTTACAACTTTCTCTAGAGCCAGATTGAAGAGTAGCGGCGATAGTGCATCACCCTGTTTCAAGCCAGATGTTATTTGGAAAGGGTCTGATTTCCTGCCTTTATATGTTACTATATTATAAGTATCTTCCATGCATAGTCTGGTCATGTTGATTAACTTCCTTGGTATTCCAAATTCCCGCATAGCATTCCATAGACTATTCCTATGGACACTATCATAAGCCTTTTTAAAATCCACAAAAATGTTATGGAGATCTCTTTTATATTCCCAATTTTTCTCGGCTATTTGTCGTAAGATAAATATCTGATCTATTGTTGATCTGTTTTGTCTAAAACCCGCCTGGTAGTCACCTAATATGTATTCTGAATATGGTTTTAGTCTATTTAGTAATACTGCGGATAGTATCTTATAGCTTATGGACAGTAGTGATATTCCTCTATAATTTTCACACTGGAACTTGTCTCCTTTCTTAAAGATAGGTATCAATAATGACTCTTTCCAGTCATGGGGTAATTCTTCAGTCCTCCAGATTTTTATTATTAGTTCGTATAGCTTTAGATGTAATGCATGGCCACCCGCCTTTATAAATTCAGCAGCAATTCCATCAGCCCCAGTTGCCTTATTGTTTTTAAGTCGTGTGATTACATATAGGATTTCTTCAAATGCAGGTTCTTCAATTTGTGGTTCACACGTTAGAACCTCTTCCTGTGGGAAAGTGTTACTTGGAGCTTCACAATTTAGTAATTCAACAAAGTATTCTTTCCATGTGTTGCACATTTCCTCATTGGTATTTATCATATTCCCATTTTTGTCTTTTAAACCATATGTGTTGTGTTGGTGCCCTCGTTTCATTGACTTCAGTTCTTTAAAAAAACTTTCTGGATTCGTTTTTCTGGTGATTAGTTTCCATATCTTTGATTATATTACTCATATATTCTCGCTTCTGCTGTCGAACTATTTTTGTAGCCTCTTTACATTCATTTCTATATTGCTCTTCCTTTTGGATGTTGTTGATGTCATTTAGCCATAGCTGTCTGGCATTCTTTTTCCTAATGACTGCTTCTTCACATTTTGGATTGAACCATCTGTTCTTTCTATGCGTGGTTAACACACCGAGACATTCTTCTGCGGTAGATTGAATTGTATTCTTGATGTTCAACCAAGTTTGGTCAACGCTTTCCTCCAACGGGTTTTGTAGAATTTCAAGTTTACATTTTATTTCATCTGCAAATTTCTCTTTGACTGTAATTTCTTGTAGTTTTTCTCTGTTATATGTTGGGTGTAACCTTTGTAGTTTAGCATAGAAAGCTCTCTTAAGTTTTATTTTAAATTTTGCCCCAACGAGGAAGTGGTCGCTGTGGCACTCAGCTCCTCTATAGCTTCTAACTTGTTGTATGTTTGATGCATTTTTGTTGTTAATTAAAATGTGATCTATTTGATTATAGGTTCTCTTGTCACATGATTTCCAAGTTTGTTTATGTATATCCTTTCTTTGCAGTCTGGTACTGCTGATCTGCAGTCCTTTGGCTTCTGCTAGGTTGATGACTCTCCATCCATTATCATTTGAAGTTGTATGTAGGCTTTCCATACCGGCAACTTTTTTATGAGTTTGCTCTCTACCTATTTTTGCGTTGAAGTCTCCCAGCACAATCAGGATGTCCTGTTTGGGGGTTTCTTCTATGACATCTTCCAGATCTTTATAAAAGTCTTCTTTAATATCATCTTCTTTCTCTTCAGTAGGTGCATGTACATTAATCATCGTTATATTTTTCCATTTACCTTTTATTCGTAATTTACTAATCCTATCATTAACAGCTTTAAAGTTTAGAACGTTCCCCCATAACTCTTTTTTGATGACAAATCCTGTTCCTAATTCATGTTTATTTTGGGTGTTTCCTCCATATATTATAATCATTCCATTTTGCTCTAAAGTACCCTCTCCTGGCCACCTTATTTCTTGAATTGCTGTTATATCCATTTGATATTCAACCAGCTCCCGGGTTAATTCTTCGGCCACTCCAGCTCGATATAGTGTCCGTACATTCCATGTTCCCAATCTCAAATGTCTATTTTTCTATTAATCATAATAGCAGTTATAGTATGTTCCAGCTTTTGCCTTCCTATGTGATTCCCATAGCATCATCATCAAGTGCCTAGACAACTGGATGGGCAAAAGTGCTTATGCGCAACTCTTGGGCATCAACTCTATGCAACACATCGTATGTTGATGTCTTTCCATAACATGTCAAAATTTTCTTGTCTCCCATAATGCCTTCTATTTGTCCATTAATCGTACCAGTTGTTACAGTATGTTCCATCTTTTTTCTTCTTATGATGTGGCCAAAAAATGCTCCTGACTGATGTATGTGATACATTTCCATCCTCTCTTGACCTCTTTTCAACAAATAAAAAAGCACAAACAGCATAATGCATCAGCTTTTTTTTTTTGTGGTATGAGTTAGCTCACTTTGAACTTGAGAGTTGTTCACACATGTGCTATTATTACCAGTAGTAGCTACTACTTCACTGACTTCAAAATATGTCTATGTGAGTTCTTGGGAAGTAATGTGGTGGTTTTCCCTTGCTTTCCACATCTACACAGAGATCTTTTACCGCTGCCTTTGAGGGTCATTCCTGGCTGCCGGGACAAGTGAATGCCCTGCTCAGCTATAGTGTTGTCAACTTATCCAGATTGAGGATACCCCCCCCCCCCCCCCCCCCCCCAGTGCTGCATTAGACATACCATATCAATTAGGGAAGCCTTTGAGGCCACTAAGACAGTTCATAAATAAACACACATGTATTGTTTGGCGCTCATAGAAGTAAGGGAAAGAATTGGAGACTTGAGGACACACTAGACAACATAAACATTGAAAGCTATAGTTACTGACCGGGATTCGAACCTGTCACCTCCAAATGATGACAGTGCCTTGCTGCAGGAACATGTGTACACCAAGAGCCTAGTTGGTCATACGTCTAAGTACACTTGTTCCTGCAATGAGGCGCTGTCATCATTTGGAGGTGACAAGTTCAAATCCCAGTTAGTAACCATAGCTTTCAATTTTCATGTTGTCTAGTGCATCCTCTACTCTTTAATTCTTTCCCCTACTTCTATCAGCACCAAAAAATATGTGTGTTTATTTATAGACATGCCGTCTATTTCCCATCTTCTACCATCAGGAGGATAGGGGTCAGCAAGACCGAAAGGTTACAAGTGCTCGCTCATGGTGGGGTAGCAAGTTCACAGTTGTGGATCAGCTCTGTGTTGTCTCAACTATTATACCTCGTGGCCAAGCCATCCAGTATTTACTTCTCTGCCTTCTCCTTGTTCGTTTCCCTTTAATCTTACCAGTTGTCAAAAAGTTCTCCAATTTATTTATTCTCATGTGTCCAAAAAATTGTGACTGCCTAGGTCTTAATTTTTTAATCAGTCTACGATTTTCATTTGCTTCTTTTAGGACTTGGTCATTGGTTTTTCTAACATATGAATGACTGAAATGTCTTTACCAGGTTCTTGCTGGAAGTCAAAATGCCTGTACCATGATTCTTGCTGGAGGTCATAATGCCTGCATCAGGGTTCTTGCTGCAGGTGAAAATGTCTGCACCAGGGTTCTTGCAATCAAAATATCTGCACCAGGGTTCTTGCTGTCAAAATATCTGCACCAGGGTTCTTGCTGTCAAAATATCTGCACCAGGGTTCTTGCTGCAGGTCAAAATGCTTACACCAGGGTTCTTGCTGCAGGTCAAAATATCTCCACCAGGGTTCTTGCTGCAGGTCAAAATATCTCCACGTGGATTCTTGCCGGAGGTCAAAATGCATCCAGCAAGGTTCTTGCTGGAGGTCAAAATGTCTACACCAGGGTTCTTGCTGGAGGTCAAAATTCCCCACCAGGGTTCTTGCTGGAGGTCAGTATGGTTTAACTCATACCTTACCAAGTAACCATGCGTTTACTGGTTACCACTGACCTGTTTTCTCACTTCTTGTGCCTCACCCAGTTGTTACATTAGTGATTTGTGAGGATCATCATCATTTTCTCACTCCAGAGAGGTCTATAGGTGCTGTACAATTACATTCCCTGTCTCCAATTGTAATAAATTAACATAAGAGAATGAAAATACACATGTCTAAATACACTTTACCTGAGGCATTCCCAGCAGTTATGGTTCCTGTTCCATCTGTAATAAATGCTGGCTTCAATTTTCGGAAATCCTCGATCTTACAACCAAATCTAGGAAATTCATCCTTTTTCACTTCTGTAGCTCCTGGAAAGAGAATGTATCAACAGTTTAACACAAAATGTAACATGATCATCTACAGACAGCAGACGGTAAGGCAAAGAATGTGACTGCTCTGGCAAATATATTCTATTATATGTATAATACTCAGAAATTTTCACCATCTTGTAAAGTTCAAGCTGGAGACCAACATGTAAATACTGAGAAAGTCTAATGATAAAATTGTAAATCTTTTTTGTTTTTTACGTTCACTGGCTTTGAACTCATGTTTAATCCATTCACATGCTACTACTTCTAGTGCACAGGGTTGATTTTTGAGTGTGGATTAGCTTTTCCTATTACCAGTGTCCCTCGTCATCAGGCAAACACAATTGTAATTTATGTCCCCATATCAAGGATGAGAAGTCAACATTTTAGTCCAACTGACCAGTGCAGGGGTTGAACCCCTGCTCAGCAACTCTAGGTCACTCCTGACTCCTGAAGACTTTGTGCAACATCACCTAACCTCGGTTTGAACATACTATATACAGTTTCTATCAACTCCAACAGTCCCACCATCTCAAGCCTCCCCCACCACAGAGCTTTGACAATAGCCATGCATGCAATACTTTAATTTTGCTGATACAATAAGGAGCATTAAATTCCTGAGAGATGAGTTGAATCGAGTCAAGAACTGACATCACAGCACTCAGGACATTCCATAAGTTGTCCATCATCTTCAACAGCCAGTGAAAATTCCCAATACTAACGGTACCAGTTGTGGTCTGATGTGTCTATCTGGACTTTCCTCAAAGGACTAACTGTTGGCTAGATGCTCTGATCACTCCCTTTAGTAGCATTCTCTCTAAGCCATGATGATTAGTCTGTTCTGCCACACTATATACATGATCCCACAGGTCCCTAACTGCATCTGCCTTATTATGCACCAAACCCCATCCAATAGTGCAGACCCAGCCATTATGTCTGCCTGCACGTTTCCCACCACACCAACATGTCCTGGGGAAAAGATCCAACAGAAACTCCCTCCCTATCTTAGATTTTTAAACTGAAGCATGCCACTCTGCACACAACATGCCCGTCTTCACCTTTCCCAGCATGTTATTGAGTCTGTAATAATGTGTGTGTTATTTATCCTCCAGCCAGTGGAATGCCGCCGTGACTGCCTCCACCTCCATTCTCAGGCTTGGTGTGGTATCACATACCAAGCAATACTGCACTAATCACTCTCTTATATTCTTGACATAGCATTATCAGTTGCGGTCACACAAACAACAATGTCACTTCACTCACCTGCTCTGGACTGCACAACCACAGGAACAATTTCAGCTTCAAAGTTGCCATTTCTTTGTGCATGCTCACATTTTTCTTGTGACTTCAGAGAAAACAAATCTTGTTCCTCTCTGGAAATGTTCCACTGCTTGGCAATATTCTCACCTGGTGATATATTAAGACAACGTCAAATTGCATCTTTAGGTTAAGTCAACAAATAACTATATATCCCAGGCAGTATGCCCATAGCTTGTGTGGCTATGGATCGAGCTGTGAGAGGAGGGGAATCCAGTGTGAAAGAAAGACTACACATCATGCTTACCATGCCTTGCTAATCATCATCATCATCACCATCTAGTAAATTTCCCTATGCAGAGCTTTGCTCGCATAAGTCTTTAAACATTTTTCTCTATCATTAGCTAAACGCCCGCCCCTTTTGCCACCAATTGTAAGTTATCTATCACATCTTGAATTCAACTGTTCTGGGATTTCTCTTCTCTGCCTCCCTGGTACATTTATTTCATAATTATCTTATAATATATTAAAGTCTTTTTACTTGTCCAAAAAATCAAATTCTCTTCAATTTTTCTCTCTTCTTCTTTGTTATCTTCCTTTTCTATATCAGTTTACATGACTTCTTTCTTCTTCTGTCCTTTAGGCCCTTAATCAAACCACACCAAGCCATCATATCTTTTGCTATCTCTTGCAACTCCCTCTATGCCCCCCTCAATATTATTCATCCCCATCTGTAATTCTCTTCTCCAAGTGTTTTAAGATCCCTTGCTTTTTTTGCTTGCCTAGTGAATTCAATTGCCTGAAAGAGGCTAATGAAACTAGAACATTATATACAACAATAAGAAAGAGACAAACAGCTTTCTTTGGTCATGTGATGAGAAGAGAGGCATTGGAGAACATCGTGCCAACTGGAAAGATCCAGGGGAAGAGAGGCAGAGGTCGACCAAGAGAAATGATGCTGGACGGATTGAGACAGTGGCATGGAGGAATATCATCAGCAGAGTTGATCCAGAACACCAAAGACCGAGATCTGTGGAGAGCCATGAATGCCTACGTCAGCTGGCACATCACTTGATGATGATGATGATGATGAGTGAATTCCAAACAAGAGTGTTTAGTTATACTGTCCTCTGGTTTTCTTGGTGTATGTCCTATCCAGCTCCAGCATGTTTTTTTCACCTCTTGGTTCACTTGCCCTTTTCTATTCTCATTTTATTATCTCTATCTGTCCTCCATTTTTGTCCACACTGCTTCCCAGAAAAGTCTATGACTCCACCTCTTGAAATGGGGTGTCACCAAAAGAGATCAGATTATTTGCTTGGTTTAATTATCTGTGTCTAACCTCTATGAGTGTTATTATTTTTGTGTGTGGGATCCCATAATTCCGCATCAGCCTCAAAAAGGATTCCCTATCACTGGCCTTTTCATAATTCACTAATCTAATAAGGGGGAATTTGGTTTAATACTTTGCTCTATTATTATGCGTTATGTGACTATCTGGTATGAGCAGGTTTTACATATAGTCAGTAGCCTGGCAGTTCATCCCTTAGCTGTTTGTCTATGATTTCTCTCAATTTCTCCAGAATTATCCTGTTTAATATTCTCCCAGGCACTGACTGCAGCATTATTTATCTATAATTTTCACACTCCTGCATGTCCCCTTTCTTAGGCATCTTCACCAGATATCTTTCTCTCTAGGTCTGCTGGTATTTCTTCGGCCTCCCAGGACTCTAGCCAAAATTTGTGCAGCAGTTCAGTTCAACTGTCTATATTGGATTTAATAGCTTTTGCTGGGATACCATCTGAGCTAGCAGCTTTTCAATCTTTCAGTAGCCTGATAGCTTTTCTTCTTGAGATGGTTTTTCACAATTGATATCCAGTTCCACTTCTGCTAGTTGAATATCAGGAAGGTGGTTTGGAGCTGGTCTATTCAGAAGACCCTTAAAATATTCAACCCATCTGTTCATTTGGTTTTTAATATTGTTGAGAACTTTTCCATTACTATTTTTTATAAGTCAACTTGGTTTATTATGTTTTTCTACTAATTTCCTTGTGGTGCTGTAAAGGTCTCTGATGTTTCCCTTCACTGCTGCATCCTCTGCCTCTCTTACCAGGCATCTAAATATTGTCTTTTAGCCACGCTTATAACTTTGTTAGATTCTGCATATTTTCCTTGTGCTCTGACTTTAGCAGCCATGGTTTTGCTTTAATTAAATCTGCCTTTTTATTTTTCCTTTCATCAATTTTCTTGAAGGTTTCTGGCGTTATCCATGCTCTATGTTTACTTTCCCTTCTTCCAAGGACTTCCATACTTGCATCACTTCAAATGTTTTTAACCTGTTGCCAACCCTTCTCTGTGTTCTCCTTGTCTACTAAGTATTTCAAGATCTGGTACTTATTAAAGACTGTGGACCATAAACTGTTCCTTAATTTCATGTATTTTGAGATCTCCTCCTACATTATAAAGAATTCCATGTTTATAAGATGTTATATATTTTGTGAGTTTTAACTTAATTTTACTTATCAGCAAGTGGTGGTCTGTATTTACATCTGAACCTCTAAAGACATTTACATCAAGTAAAGATTATCTAAATTTCTGTTCAATACAGATATCATTAATTTGGTTTTCCATATTCTAATTGGGTGATGCCCATGTGGTTTTATTATTCTTTTGTGAGAAAAAACACTCCCGTCTATGATATTAATTCACTGTACAAAAATGTATTTATTTATGTAATATATTTATTTATATATTATATATAATATATTATAATATATTCATGTATTATTAAATGAGTTGGGAAAGTTGAACAATGTGACAAGAGAAATGGAAAGTATGAAAATGAATATTCTAGGCATAAGTGAGATGGAAGGGATCGGGAAAAATTATAACCGACATACACACAATAATTTATTCTGGAGAGGATACACACAAGAAAGGAGTCGGACTACTACTTCATAAATAAAACAACCAAGTCAATTAATGGTTACTGGTGTACAGATAGAGTTATGGGCAAACATATAGATATAAATATTATACAAGCATACACACCAATAACAAATAGCTGTGATGAAGAAATACAACACTTATGATGAAGTAGAAATGACAATGTCTCAAATTAAATCACTAAATAACAATAATACTTGGAGATTTTAATGCAATTGTAGGAAAGGGGAAAATGGAGGATGTAGTGGGGAATTGTGGTTTAGGTACAAGAAATGAAAGAGAGAAACTAAAAGAATGGGTAAATATCAATTAAATGATAATTGGAAACACCTGGTTTAAACACCATAAAAGACAACTTTACACATGGAAAAGCCCTGATATGAAAATACTTAACCAGACTGACTACATACGTATTGATAAACAATTTAGAAATGTGTTAATTTTAAGAGAATGCCTGGTGCAGACTAATAATGATCATGTACCACTAAGTGGACAAATGAAAATAAGATTGAAGAGATGGGAAAAAAGTGGTTAAGAAAAATGAGACTTAATAAAGATCTTCTGAAAGCAGATACAGAAATTCAAGAACTATACAAAGTGACTGTGAAAAATAGGTACAATGTAATAGCTAAAATATAGAGGCTAAATGAACAATGGGAATGTTAAGGGACTCCATTAATCAAACAGGCAAAGAAATACTACAGAAGAGAAGACAAAAAGCTAAGAAAAAATGGATGACTGAAGAAATCTTAAGGTTGATGGACAAAAGAAAACAAGAGTGAAAATGACAAATAAGAGTATGATCAGATAAATAAAGAAATAAGAGATAAATGTGTGAAGGCAAATGAAAGTTGGTTAAACAAACAGTGCAAGAGAATCGTTGACTCCTCCAAAGTCGGAGAGTGCTTGCCTGCATGGTGAGGAAATACCAGTCTGCACACCAATAAGCCAGACATTGGACAACGGATACTCACGCAAACCTCAGGTCCTGTGTACATCACATTGATGTTGGACAACAGGATGTCTTCATCCGTCATACAGGACTTCACGCTGGAGATCACAGCCAGCGAACACAAGCAAGCAAGCAAACATTATGTAGGTCTGAATGTATGGAGGAATAGATGACCTGTGATACAACAGTGCCATCACATTATGTAGGTCTGAATGCATGGAGGAATAGATGACCTGTGACGCAGCATTGCCAACACATTATGTAGGTCTGAATGCATGGAGGAATAGATGACCTGTGATGCAACAGTGCCATCACATTATGTAGGTCTGAATGCATGGAGGAATAGATGACCTGTGATACAACAGTGCCATCACATTATGTAGGTCTGAATGCATGGAGGAATAGATGACCTGCAATACAACAGTGTCATCACATTATGTAGGTCTGAATGCATGGAGGAATACATGTCCTGTGACGCAACAGTGCCATCACATTATGTAGGTCTGAATGCATGGAGGAATAGATGACCTGTGATACAACAGTGCCATCACATTATGTAGGTCTGAATGCATGGAGGAATAGATGACCTGCAATACAACAGTGTCATCACATTATGCAAGTCTTAATGCATGGAGGAATACATGTCCTGTGACGCAACAGTGCCATCACATTATGTAGGTCTGAATGCATGGAGGAATAGATGACCTGTGATACAACAGTGCCATCACATTATGTAGGTCTGAATGCATGGAGGAATAGATGACCTGTGATACAACAGTGTCATCACATTATGTAGGTCTGAATGCATGGAGGAATAGATGACCTGTGATACAACAGTGCCATCACATTATGTAGGTCTGAATGCATGGAGGAATAGATGACCTGTGATACAACAGTGTCATCACATTATGTAGGTCTGAATGCATGGAGGAATAGATGACCTGTGATACAACAGTGCCATCACATTATGTAGGTCTGAATGCATGGAGGAATAGATGACCTGTGATACAACAGTGTCATCACATTATGTAGGTCTGAATGCATGGAGGAATAGATGACCTGTGATACAACAGTGCCATCACATTATGTAGGTCTGAATGCATGGAGGCATAGATGACCTGTGATACAACAGTGCCATCACATTATGTAGGTCTGAATGCATAGAGGAATAGATGACCAGTCTTTCTCTCTCTTAGTGAGACGACGAATGCAGGTGCCAAACTCTCATGTGACTGCACTCAAGACATTTTCAGCACAGCTTCCTATCTACTAGGCTAAGACACCCATTAAGTTGCATGTTGTTTGTAGGAGGTTGCAATCAATCCCAGGTTGATTTTAAAGGCAATTTCACATTCAGTAGTTTGCCATTGCTTTCTGAACAAGAAGTCAACGTTAAAGTTCACTGACCGGTGTATAAAATGAACCCACTACCCTGTAATCAACTCAAAGGAAGTTTAAGAGTGAGATCTCTCAACCTTTTGGTCATGGTGACCTCTCTGCCACCAGATAGTTAGTTGACTTTTACTTACTAAACATGACAAGTTTTTCACATTAACACTGAAGTGGTCCCTACCTGTAATTCCCATGTGACAGACACCAAATGCACAAGTAAGTCCGTCACTTATCATTGTATCGTTGAGGGAGGCATTGCCGAACTTTGTACCGCCTCGGATGTGAATAGAATGAGGAGCCTGGAAAGTGGAATGAGTTACTGTTACCAAGATATGACAATACTCCCAAGGCAAACTTATTAATACTCGGTCTTCTTCAGCAGTGACAAACATTATGTAGCACAAGGTTTTCTTCTTGTTTGTTCCTCTTTCAAGGGAAATGCGATATGCATATTTATTCACTTCACAGGTCAGAGAGTCAGACTTCGGCACGTTTTTGTGTCAGGTTTGTTTCCTCTAGACAGATTCCACCCAAGTTAACAGGCTCTATCTACCTATAGGAATCAAAGACACCATCAATTACTATACATATAGTTCCAACCTATTTGAACACTATCTCAGTACAGACCACATGCCCCTTTTAAAAAAAAAATAATAATAAAACTTATCTCAAATGACAATTAGTATAATAAACATTCCCACATGTATGTTACGTTACACCTAACTTAGGTATTTATATTGGCCATGTTAAAAACTGCCTTAGAGAGTCATGTATTATTGATTATTTTCCATGTGTTTTAATGCATATTGCTCTGCTGTTGTCTAAGATTAGCTTCATTTGTGATGTATGAATGAAATAACATATGAGAGGACAGATATAAGAACATAGCAGAAAATTCACAGAAAATGTAGGTCTGGACTACACAAAAATGGATGGCAGAAAATGGGAAGTAATGACTTAAAAGTTAATATGGTAGTAGACATGTATTATATATCAAATTAAAGAGGGTTGCATAGTGAAAGCTACTGTATTGATATTTCAACCATAGTTTAACTCTTTACAAGGCAGAACATCCATTTGCGGCCGATCGCTTAAACAAGCAAATCGGCCGATTCCGTCCGATACTATTATGCATTGTAAAATCGCAATTTCTCGGCCTTACAATACTTCCGACGGCTATTTTCACTTTCGCCGATAGCTTGACAACGTGGCCACCATTTGTAAGCGCCTACAATGAATTTGAATGGACTTTTACAGACTTTTTAAAATAGTTTTCGGGGTTTTTACGCTTAGTTTTTCAAAACGGATTTCAGCGATTCTTCAAGTGATAGCTGAGATTTCGCTAGGTTCAATTTAAGTGACATTAAAGGGCACGAAGTTGACTATTAATCAGAGCTAGATATCAGTGAAAAGCGTTACTTTGCATTAGCAGTCGTGAGTCGGACCTTAAAGAAAGTGATTATGATTCTAAAAATGTGTTTGTAAATTGCCGTATAGATGACTTTAAAGAAAGTGATTATGATTCTGAAAATGTGTTTGTAAATTGCCGTATAGATGACGGAAAATCACAAACAACATGCTGTATTTCGTAAATATTTGTGTTCATATATGGATTACCAACAACAATCACGTGAGTAACATATTCTGCATTCTTTTCCCTTCATTGTGTTGTTTATTTAACTAAAATCGGTTGACTAACACCTTATTTGTGATGTTTTTACTAACGCAACCCGAAATTTTACCGAATCTGAAAAAATCTTGCCCATTCAGGGCTAAAAAACGGACAAGCGTCTGCACTGTAAAGGGTTAAAGGAGAAAAAAAAAACATCATTCAAATGCAAGAGCGAGTCAATAAGTAAAGTCACACAGTTCTGTGGGATGGCAAGTAAATGTAGTTGTTTTCTACAGGTATCATTAGGTGACAGCAACATCGAACTTTATATTCCCGTTCGTCAGGTGGCACTAGGTGTCTCATGCGCATGCGCAGCGCATAAACAAAGTGGCGAATGTACTTACAGAGTCTACAACCAAAGAGCAACATGCGCTTGTTTTTTTTTGTGGGCAAAGGACTGCCTGCAAAGGACATTTATAAGGAAATGCTTCCTATTTACGCTAACAAATGTTTGTCCAGTAAAGCGATGCATAGCTGGGTAGAAAAAATTTCTCAAGGTCGCTCTAAAATTGATGATGAAATCCGATCAAGGTAACGCCATCAGCAGGGAAGGTTATGTTGACAGTGTTCTGGGATTGTCAAGGAGTACTTTTAACCAATTTCAAGAAGAAAGGTGACAATGTGAATAATATCTGTACTGAGCCACAGACTTCACAAAACTGTGCAATACAACTCACTTGATGATGTCACATAATGATCCATGATCAAGCATTACAGAACACAAGACATATATGCCCTACATAGTCACTTTGAAAGCTGCGGTAGCTTAGCGACCAGCATGCTTGCCTGTCCATGGTCAAGAGTTTAAATTCATATCAAAACAAATTTTAAAATGTATCCCTGATAGTTAAAGTTAGTTGCATATCCTTTACAGGATGTGGCAGTAGTCAACCCTAGATTTTTTTAGCTGTTTCTGATTTCTTGGCAAGTTTATGCTGAGTAGTTTGCCATTGCTTTCGGAATGACCGGCACTCATACCTTTGTATGAGAACCAACACAAGGCAGTCAGCTTCCAAATTGCCCGCAGCTGTGTTTCGAACACAGTATGCATGCATGATAAAGAATTGCATTTGTAACTCCTTCGCCACAGAGCCGGTTCCAGATAGACCCTGTCTAAAATGGGTACCAAGTAATGTCTTAGAAAGTGTAGACAGCCCCAGTCTAAAATGGCTACCAGGTAATGTCTCAGAAAGTACAGACAGCCCCAGTCTAAAATGGGTATCATGTAATGTCTTAGAAAGTAAGGACAACCCCCAGTCTAAAATGGGTATCATGTAATGTCATAGAAAGTATAGACAGCCTTAGTCTAAAATTGGTACCAGGTAATGTCTTAGAAAGTAAGGATAGCCCCAGTCTAAAATGGGTATCATGTAATGTCTTAGAAAGTAAGGACAGCCCCAGTCTAAAAAGGGTATCATGTAATGTCTTAGAAAGTACGGACAACCCCCAGTCTAAAATGGGCACCATGTAATGTCTAGGAAAGTACAGACAGCCCCAGTCTAAAATGGCTACCTGGTAATGTCTTAAAATGTACAGGCAGACCATGATGCTGACCATATAATGCTTCAGGTGCTGACTGGTCAATGCAAATAAAAGGCTAGCACCATATGCCCAATACATTTCAAGACGTGT
>JACEFZ010027199.1:75000-272551 GCA_014155875.1 Cepaea nemoralis | reverse complement strand
TACATAACAATTACGACACATACAGGACGTTGCGGCGATTAGCCTTCATCAGCAAACAAACACATTCACAAACACAACATATAGTCAAGGCGATCTTCTGTGACTACATCAAAAGGTGACGACAGGACGAGAAGAACTCACAGATCGGAGCTGTGAGGTAAATGTGAACATTTTTTTTCAATTCTCATTTTCTCTTCATTGCTTTCATTTTTTCATCCTTTTGTTCTTCTCGTCCTATCGTCATCTTTTGATGTAGTCACAGGAGATCTCCTTGACTGTATGTTGTGTTTGTGAATGTGTTTGTTTGCTGATGAAGGCTAATCGCCGCAACGTCCTGTATGTGTCGTAAATCTGTTATGTAAAGCCGCACTACTTTGTGTCATTTTATATTGTTTACTTTTAACATGCACCTTAAGGAGCAGCGTTCTGTTATTCGTTTATTGATCAGTAAAGGGGGTGAAGCCTATAAAAATGTATCGGAGAATGAAGGCCCTTATGGTGATGCATGCCTGTCAGTCCAGCAAGTGTATTATGAGTGGAGTAGGAAGTTTCAAAACAGCGTGACTTCTGTGACAGACTGTTCCAACAGGGTCAGGCACAACGAGTAGTGACCCCAGAATGGTTTGGTTACACACGCGACCAAGATACTTTTTTTTGTATTCTACAGGAATCTAAGCACTGTGTCGGCGCTGGGGGATTTGCATTGAACGCAATGAGACTGCATCGAAAAAATGATGCACTTGTTCTTTACTTTTTCAGAACATATTCTCTCTCTCTCTCTCTCTCTCTCTCTCTCTCTCTCTCTCTCTCTCCTCTCTCTCTCTCTCTCTCTCTCTCTCTCTCTCTCTCTCTCTCTCTGTCTCTCTCTCTCTCACACACACACATACACACACACACACACTCACACACACACATTCACACACACACAACAACATTATACGGTTTTCTTTTGAAGCCCCCTTGTATAACGCAATGATAACATTTCACCAATATATAAACCCATAGCAGATAGGGGAAGTCGCTTAAGGCGGTTAAATCATCCCATGGCACTTGTTCAGTTAAAACTATGAGATTCGCATCATACATATATATACCCAGCACGCCTTGAAAAGGGTCCCATTAAGTGTCCTACATTGTCCTGTGACAGATGGCCCATAAACAAGCGTCGTAATCGAGTTTTGAAACATGCCAAGCCATGTCACGTGTGGGAGTTATCTACCCCTGTACAGGCATGTCATTGACGTGTGCGACAGCCGGCCGCTTTCCCAGGTGGGGAATGTAGGTCACGTATCTTGTCATTCTGGAGTGGTTTCATGGTAGAGCGGTATGGTATCCAGTTACGGACTAGAAATTGGTGGTTCGATTCTTAGTCTTTTTGTAGTCTGCAGTGTTGCGCACAAAGAGATTGTGTACAACTGTTTTAAAATGCAAACACGAAGTGTTGAGATCCTTTGACCAGAGTATCTGCTCGACACCCATTGATCAGTTGAAAGACCAAGGCAGACGCACAATCAGTCTGTAGTGGTACTGTTGGTAGTGTTAGTATTGGGACTCATCGCTGATTGTTGAAGTTGGGGATGTCATGAGTGCTGTGATGTAGGTTCTTGACTCAACTAAACTCAATTCAACTCATCTCAGCATTGAGAAATATCTATACATTATGGGTAGAAGATGAAAGACTAAACCTACGTCCGAAGGTAGAAGAGGACAGATTAAATTAAATTATTAATCACTTCTATAGCACAGGGTAGAAGATGAGAGCTTTAAAAAAAGTTAGTTGCTTATCCTTTACAGAATGTCGCAATCAACCCCAGGATTCTCCCGGCTGTTTGAGATTAACTATGTAATTTTTACGCGTAGTTTGTCATTGTCGGTCTCCCTGGTCTAGGGAGTTACACAACTTTCTCCGTAATCCCGTATACTCTCGTGAGTAACGTGATGTGCGCGAGAATTGGTAGCGGTTCTCTCCGCGTTGATAACTTACGGGGTTTGTGAGCCGGTCGCTCAGAAAGCAATGTCAATGGTTTACTTCCAAATGGTCGGCAGCATGTTTCAACATCGACTTGGTGTGTCGGGGAATTGTGGAACGCGTTCACTATCCCTGGATCACAACACGGGGTAGAAGAGGGAAAGCTAAACATCTGAAAAGTATTCTCACAACACGGGGTAGAAGAGGGAAGACTACGCTAAACTGAAGCATCCTCACAACACGGGGTAGAAGAGGGAAGACTATCCTAAACTGAAGTATTCTCACAACATGGGGTAGAAGAGGGATTCTCACAACACGGGGTAGAAGAGGGAAGACTACGCTAAACTGAAGCATCCTCACAACACGGGGTAGAGAGGGAAAGACTATCCTAAAACTGAAAGTATTCTCACAACATGGGGTAGAAGAGGGATTCTCACAACACGGGGTAGAAGAGGGAAGACTACGCTAAAATGAAGTATCCTCACAACTCGGGGTAGAAGAAGGATGACTAAACTAAAGTATCCTCACAACACGGTGTAGAAGAGGGAAGACTACGCTAAACCGAAGTATCCTCACAACACGAGGTAGAGGAGGGAAAACTAAACTAAACTGAAATATCCTCACAACACGGGGTAGAAGAGGGAAAACTAAACTAAACTGAAGTATCCTCACAACACGAGCTAGAAGAGGGAAGACTAAACTGAACTGAAGTATCCTCACAACCCGAGGTAGAAGAGAAGCTACTAAAAGATACCATAAACCACATCTAAAATGTACAGTACAAACAGGGCTATTTTACAGCCTTAAGATCCAGAGGACATCTTGTGTTAGTCACATAATTTCTCGATGAGTGATGTGTTCAGTACCAAATCAACCGCCTTTACTTTCCAATACATTTTCTGGTTTCCAATTTAGCTTGTGTTGACATGGGAGCCGAGGTCAAGTTTACAAGGTCAAGTCCGCCCTTCTGCAAATCGAGCACGTGACCACGGGGTCGGCAGCCGAGTGGCTAGTTCCTATGCTGCCGTGACTCAAATAATATATAATTGAACGGCGTACTGAGAATTCGTAGATAACAGATTCTATACTATACCTTGCCATATTGACAGACGATAGTTTGTTACATTGTGCTCTAAAAAAAAGGCATAATAACTATAACCCTATGGCGGTAGATTAGAGCACAGAGCCTGGGCTGAATTGTAGAGACCATGTGTTGCCCATGCAGCATGATCCCTCTCTCGGCCTGCCTAGTTTACTCCAGAGGAAAGGTAACACCAATACTTCCGGAAGAAGACCATCTGCAGAAGCTGCCGGATCAGCAAAACAATGCTCTAACTGACCGCCTATCGGAGCTTCGATCCTAGACCAGTTGCCAACCAAGACTTAGAACCCGGTCTTCCTGCAGCGACATTTAGTCTTCAGGTTGCATTTTCTCGCACCAGGATATGGATTGTACCCTCCCAGCTGCACTCTTCCACCCGAAGCGATTTCAGTACTAACCAAAGAAAAAAGAAAATAAAAGTTGGTTTGAACCAAACATGGCACACGATCAAATGAACAAGTATTATAATGTACATTTCTGTGAAAGACATATCCGAGACAACGAGTATCTCGAAAGTACTTTTAAAGACAATGAATTTTTTTCATAAAAATCTGGGGCTATTCCCGAAAACCGGGACGCATGGCAACCTTAACCAAAGACAGCTCGGCGCCCAACAACACGGCCTTACCCGGAACATCTACACCATGGTGGGCGGGTGCTCTACCCGTGTGCCACTTAGGCGCCGGGCGAAAAATACAAGTTATTAACAATAAACCTAGGCCATTGCTTTTCTATGGCTCTCTTGCCAATTGTTAACTCCGCATTTCTATGGTTTTCATTCAAATCACAACAACGCGAACAAGTGTCAGTGGCATTTCAAACAACTGAAATAGCGTAACTCTGGTGTCAAACGCAGGCACTTACCCGTATCAGGCAGCCTCTATCAACAGTTGGCTCTACAAAATAAGCGGTCAAAGTACGCCACTGACACAACGCCTCTCCTACCCATACAATCACATTACTACACTACCGCTTTAGAAAACCCATCGCGGTAGATTCGCCATCCGCGACGGTTTTATTACAGTAGAATGCGTATTGAGGTAGGGCTTTTTCAAAGGGGTAGACTTTGTTATAAAAACACCGGGTTTGTCGTAGGGTCTGAATGCCTTAAGATGACTTAGGTGTCAAGCGAAGCGTCCAAGCTTCTGGGAGACAGGTGAGTGATATAGGGCGATGTTGTCGCGCTGGCAGGTTTGTTGGTGAAGGTAATCATTGATTTTATTTGAAAGTTGATTGCAAACGCTGGCGGACAAGATTCACAAGCCGGAGTTACAATTAACGTTTAGCAACGGTTAAAGTATGAATAAAATTAATGGAATTGCGGTAAAGCTGTGGAAATATAAGTTACAGTTAGTTGCATATCCTTTACAAGATGTCGCATTCAACCCCAGCATTCTGTGGCTGTTTGTGATTCCTTGGTAGGTTTAAATGCAGTAGTTTGCCATTGCTTTCTGAACCTCCGGCACTTATATCATTTTATGAAAGCCAACGCAAGGCCTGCTTCCAAATCCCATGCAGCTGTGTTTCGAAAGCGGTATGCAGGTTTACGAAATGCGTCCGTAACGCTTTTGCCACATGTTTATGTGTTCCGAAGTAGTTTGGGTCTGTGATATAATAGCGCCATCATCATCATCATCATCATCATCATCATCATCATCATCATCATCATCATCATCATCATCATCATCATCATCATCATCATCGTCATCATCATCATCATCATCACCACCATCATCATCATCGTCATCTTCGTCATCATCATCATCAACATCACCATCATCATCGTCGTCATCATCATCATCATCAACATCACCATGTGCCATGCCGGTAGGCGTGCGCGGTCATGTTTGACCATCTTACATGATCACCAGAGTCGTGGATCAGCTCCAAATTCTTGTCCCGACCATGCCATGTGGTCAAGTCATCAGTATATATTTACTTCTCTGCCTTTCACTTGTTATTTTCCCCTCAACCTTGCCAGCCGTCACCAAGTTCTCTAGTTTATTTCTTCTCATAACGTGTCCAAAATTGTTTTGACTGTTTACATCTAATTTCTCTAATCAGTTTACGATTTTCATTTGTTTCTTGTAGGACTTCCTATTGGTGTTTCTGCGTGTCCATAGTATTCTTTGCATTTTCCTCAGAAACCACATTTCCAACGCCATTAGATGGTTTTAAGTTTGCTCATCGTCCTCATTTCACATCCATTAAAAGTACAGGTTCTATGTAGCACTTCAACTATCTTCTTCTTGTTGCAAAGGACATATTTTTATTGCAAAAGGCTACCTTCGCCACGGTAATTCTTGCTCTGATCTCTTCATGACACCCACCCACCCACCCCCCCCTTTCCTCCCCGAGTGAGTGAGTGAGTGAGTGAGTGAGTAAGTTAGTTAGGTAGTTAGTTAGTCAGTCAGTCAGTCAGTCAGTTAGTTAGTTAGTTAGTTAGTTAGTTAGACAGACCTCGGGACAGTGATGCCATATGGCCATCTCATCTCGTAAAACAAACTTGAACAACGAAAGCCGACCAATCATTAACCAACCAATCATGAACCAACCAATCATGAAACAACCAATCATGAACCAACCAATCATGAACCAACCAATATTGATCGAGTCGACAAAGCGCGTGGCCTGGTTTCGCTGTGGGCCCTGCTCCATTTGCAGATACACCCAGAATGAGAGGAACACTATTCAGATCAAAGTAAAAGTAAATTATCCCGTTTCCACACCTGAAAATATATTGGGTATATGGTGCTCGATCCAAATTATTTAGACCAAAGGGCACTCGTAGGGCGATGTGGTCAACGCCACGCTGACCGCATCCATTTCCTCGAGGCAGCTCCTGGTAGATATTTTAGGCCGAGTTGCCGTGAGAAGTCAGGTCAATAGTAAAAATTCGTCTTGCAGTGGATTTGAACATGTGACAACCAGGATTGCATGCCAACACACAGCAGCTGTTCATTCTTCTTCTTGACGAAAAAGAAGACGACTACGAAGAAGAAGAAAAAGAAGAAGTAGAATGACACCGTGCGTCAACACCAGATATCAGGCTGCACGCCTGTCACAGGCATCACCCTGGCGAGGAGAAACCGACCTTTGACACAGATAATGCAGTGCGTAACCTACTTCTGAAACACCTGTCGCTTGGTGGCGGCAGACCTGGGGAATGTTCCCACCGTGTGAAACCTGCGAGTCAAGCATAGTGTCACAGCTTGTTGATGTGTGTACGGGGAAGGTGAGTGACATTTGTCAGCCGTGGTGCTTCTTGCATATGACGTATCGCAATGACAAAAGGGTGGAGGGATTGGAGTGGGTTGTTGGGTACGAGTTGCGAGTCTGTGTGGGAATTCACGATTCTAAAATAAAATTTGGATAGAGGAAAAGGATGAATAAAAGGAGTAGCAGCAGGAAGAGAAAGAGGAGAGGGGTGGCAGGATTAGGAGGTGGAGAATGAAGAAGAAGAAGAAGAAGAAGAAGAAAGAAGAAGAAGAAGAAGAAGTAGAAGAAGAAGAAGAAAAAGAAGAAGAAGAACTACTACTACTACTACTACTACTACTACTACTACTACTACTACTACTACTACTACTACTACTACTACTACTACTACTACTACTACTACTACTACTACTACTACTACTACTATAATTCTGCTACTACGACTAGTAATTATTTTTATGGGAATTTGTCTCTAATCAAAACTTACATATGGGGAACAAAAGTCAAGGTGAAGATAATAATGGTCATTACATGTTTCACACCATGATCTTGTCGTATTAAACCAGCCATCAAGCGGTCAGTGTACACAACAATATTGTATGACTAGGAGACATCAACTATGCACACGCTACATTGCCATATGGTGTTGAGTCATGGACTATGTATATCTAGAACCTCAGCAGACGTGAAATATGCTACACAGCAATAAAATTCATCGACACAAAAAGAAACAATCTAAAATCGAACAAGAATCACCAAAGATATAACTAAGATTGAAAAAGCAGGTTGAACGATGTAGACCGATTTTTATTTTAAAAGAAACAGGATGGACTTCAATGCTCCAGGTTTGATCCCATATGGCTCGTTCTCTGTCCGCAGGGAGGCCTGTCGAAAGTGTCACACAAAGCATGAACTCCGTGGCTTCAGCGGCCTCGGAAAAAATGTGCACGCGTGAATTGAATAACGGGAATTGAATACAAGACTTTCATAGCACGAGGCAGCAGCTTTGGCTACTTCCCCACAAAAGTAGACTAAATTATACGCTGAGTTCAACAACCTCTAGTTGACTGCTGCTTCTTTTAACTGATTCAGTCCGAATGAAAATATATCGCCAAATTTAACCTGCCATACAGACGTGGTTGCGGCCTTGCGGGAGCACGTGTACACCTCGGAGGAGCAAATGGATCACCATGGTCTGGTAAGAATGAGACAGCGAGGTGTGACGAGGGGATCTGGCCTTATCCTAGTGCGAGGAAATGCAACCCAAAGACTAAATGTCATGGCAGGGCTAGGCCAGGCCCTAAGCCTTGGCCGGCAACTGGTCTAAGATGGAAGCTCCGGCAAGCGGACATTTAGAGCATTGCTTTGCTGATCCGGCAGCTTCTGCAGTTTGTCTTGTTCTAGACTTATTGATGTTAGCTTTCCTCTGGAGTAAGCTAGACAGGCCGAGAGAGGGATCATGCTGCGTGGGCAACACATGGTCTCTAAATTTAGCCCAGGCTTTGTGTTATGGAGAGGTATAACTCCATTTCACAAACTATTGTCTGTCAAGACGGCAAGTGCCAGTCAGTCTCTCTCTGTCTCTCGCTCTCTCTCTGTATGTCTCTCTCTGTGTCTCTTTCTGTCTCTGTCTCTCTCTCTCTCTCTCTCTCTCTCTCTATATATAATATATATATATATATATATATATATATATATATATATATATATATATATATATTATATATATATATATATATAGAGAGAGAGAGAGAGAGAGAGAGATGAGTAACTTATATATTTATATTTTCATGTCGTCTTTTTCATGCAGTTGTATCGGCGTGTGTTTGTTGTTTGAGCTGACGAATGCTTTGCCCGCAACGCACATATTGCTACTTGTGGCCGTGTTCTAGCAGTGCATCTGAGAACGGGACTCATCGGTATGAGAGAAAAGCCACGCGACAGCAGTCGCCGAAGTCAGGTAAATGTCAGCCAAACTGCAACCACCATTCGGTGGTGGTAGCCGTCTTACTAGGACTGCACTCTGCCACAGAGACGAGGAATCCAATCCACAGCCAAAACAACCTAGAGGAAAATCCGGCTTCCCAGAGTGCGGCTCCATGAGCCAAGAACAGGGTACAAAGACAGTAACATGGCAACAAAGACGAACGGTGGAGCAGTGCAGGCGTCGATGCGGAGGCGACAGAGGCAATCGCCAGGGAAGACACTGACTTCCCACAGTCACAGGTCCTAGGATTTGTGTGAGGGAACGAAGTATCGGGTTCAGAAGGCTCTCCTCAACGAGGTGGGGGTTGGGGGGGGGGGGGGGGGTTGGGGGGGGGGGGCAGGGTTGCAATTTTTCGCAGGTATGGGACAAACACGGAAACAATGCAGGATAAAGCAAGGACACTCAACGAACGTCTCGAAACATGGTTCGAACTCACTGTAGGAGAAAGATACCCGGAGTCATGGATCACGTGGGCCCTCCCATAGAGAGGTATACATTAAATAGAGCAGAAACATTCTTGGAAGAGGGATATATAGACTTAATTATACACTGGAGTTAAAGTAAAAGATGATAAAACATTTTATTTTCTAAAACTAGAATTATTCTTATCTTTTGTGGATTATTCAAAGGCTTTTGACTGTGTACAACATCAGAAACTTTGGGAAATCATGAGGAATATGGGCTTTCCATCACATGTAATACATCTCATAAGAATGCTCTATCTAGACCAACAAGCAGCGGTTAGAATAGATGAGTAGACATCAGATTGGTTTGACATCAAGCAAGGAGTCCGTCAGGGATGTGTGCTGTCCCCCATTTGTTTAACCTGTACGCCGAAAATATAATGAGAAATGTAAGAGATGATATAAACATGGAGTTATATGATGCCCTAAATATCGATGGTCATGACATACCGGAGATTCGGTATAGCTGATGATACAGTATTTATATCCACAACACAGAGTGGTATAGAAAACCTAATAGGCGCAACCCAATTGAATAGTGAAAATCACAACTTATATCTTAACATAGCAAAAACAAAAGATAATGCACACAGATACAACTACTATGGGGGGGGGGGGGGATTATATGTTAATGAGGAAAAACTGGAGGTGATAGAACATTTTGAATATCTTGGGTCATTGATTACCAACAACGGTGACACAATGAAAGAAATTAAACGACTATCAATTGCTCTTCAAAGACTAAAACAACTGAATAAATTATGGAGTGGGACAGACAGAACTACAAAAATTAGATTTTTAAGAGCATGCATTTTCCCCTTTGCAACGTACGCCTATGAGACCTGGACACTCACTAAATAACCTGAACAGCGCATAAATGCCTTTGAATATAAATGTTATAGACGAGTTCTAAGAGTATCTTGGGTAAAGAAAAGAACAATTGCATCAATACTTCAAAAGCTGAATATTGAAGAAGGTTGGCCATTAAAGACGATAAAACAAGGACAATTGAAATATTTTGGTCACTTGAAACGCCACGAAAGTTTGGAGAGAACAATAATAGATGGATATATGCTTGGGAAGAGAGGAAGAGGAAAGACAAAGAGAAGATGGTTGCAGGATGTGGCGGATGATCTCCAGATGGGTGTATCGGACACAACATCTTGCTTATGATCGAGAAGTTTTTCGGAAGGTTGTTATGGGAGCGAGGTTCTGCAAAGGACATGCTACTGAATGAATATATGAGAATTATTTAATAAATTGGAATCTCCCGGTTCTCGTTTCGCTGCTCGAAACTTCTTCCTATATGTATTTGATGTGATCTCGTAATGTTTCAGCAAAGCGGCTTTCAATTCGTCATAATTGTTCTCGTGTCCTAGCGGCAGGCGGGAGTAAACCTCGTAACCTGTCCCGCGTAATCCCTGAGACAACTTAAGACACCATTTGTCACGATCCAGACCCATAGCAACAGACATGGCCTCGAAGCGTTGTAAGTACTGGTCGATCTTCTCTTTGTCTTTTTCATAGACAGCCAAAGGAAACTTCATAGCATGGTAACTATGTCCATCCATTGGGGTAAACCTCATAACCTGTCCCGCGTAATCCCTGGGACAACTTAAGACACCATTTGTCACGATCCAGACCCATAGCAATAGACATGGCCTCGAAGCGTTGTAAGTACTGGTCGATCTTATCTTTGTCTTTTTCATAGACAGCCAAAGGAAACTTCATAGCATGGTAACTATGTCCATCCATTGGGGTTGAGCCAGGGAGAGAGGAACCTCCCACTGCTCCCTCAGTTTCCCCACTAGATTGCCTCTTAAGCTCGAGTTCCCGCATTCGGTACTCATGCTTTTTTTTCTGAGCTTCTTGTTCAGCTTCCAATCTCTTAGCAGCTTGCTCCGCTTCAAGATTCTTAGCAGGTTGCTTAGCTTCAAGTTTCTTAGCAGCTTGCTCAGCTTCAAGTTTCTTAACAGCTTGTTCAGCTTCAAGTTTCTTAACAGCTTGCTCAGCTTCAAGTTCTAACCTTTTAGTGGCTAGCTCAGTTTCTATTCTCTTAGTCTCTAACTCCATCTTTCTTAATTCCATCTCAGCCTTCCGATCTTCCCTTTCTGCTTGACGAATATCTCTCTCCACCTCCTGTATGTCATCTGTAAGTGCAGAACCCGACAAGCCTATTCCTCTCCCTTGCCTTAGTTCTGCCAAATCTAGTTTATGAGTGGCCATGGTTCAGAGAGGTGAGTCAGCAGGTTGAGTGTAAATTTCTCTAAACAATATATAGATATTTACTAGTTAAATGTTATCTATATAATTAACACCACACAGCACAACACAAAACAATCTCTCAATGACAAGAGTAGAATTAGGACCAAAGATCTATGTAGACGTGTGAAGTGTGAACAGGTAAGATATGTTTCTTAACTCCTATCCACATTCACCCTAGCTGGATCCTCATTAATCTGATATACTGTCCCGTGTCGAAATATCCCGTGTCAGGCAATCCCGTGTCACGATATCCCGTGTCAGGCAATCCCGTGTCAAGATATCCCATGTCAAGATATCTCGTGTCGAGCCCCCAGTAATGTCGTAATAAAGTGTGTAACGTGTCGTCCCTCTCTCTCTCTCTCTCTCTCTCTCTCTCTCTCTCTCTCTCTCTCTCTCTCTCTCTCTCTCTCTCTCTCTCTCTCTCTCTCTCTCTTTTACTACTGAACCAAGCCCCCTCTCATTCTTTTCCTAAAACACACTACACAACACTGGCTCTAACAAAAACAACAAATTAGTTTAATAGAGAAAAGTGTCATGTATGTGCAAAGTGTATGTGTAGAATGTCTGTCGTATAATCTAGTGTGTATGAAGAATCAGACTGAATAGATCAGGAGCAAAGTCTGTTTCATCACTGTACTGGCCACACAACAGCACCATATATGATGGACAGAAGACCTCACCCAAATGATGTGTCTCTCAGGCCAAGTGTCGACTTCCTCTGATAGCTCTTGGACAATCCGGATGCTTGGTCATCAATAGTGGAAACAGTCCAATATTGATCATCAATCCAACACACAGTATAACTACTCTGTTCATAAAAGTTCTGTGATCAGAGAATCCAAAAAAATAATGTTACTGTCACTTTGGAAAACTAAATGATAGTATTTAACTGATCATAGGAATTCCCCAATTGTAACACACACTGTTAATTGGTAATGATAGGAATTCACCAATTGTAACTCAAAATGTTAATTTTCCAGGTATTTATATCTACTAGTGTTCCTGGTACAGGTGTTATTGTCAGTGTCTTGATTTTACTGTGATGTAAACTATCACTCAGGAAACACACTTATACAATCATCGATTCCTGCTCAGCAGAGGCCTGGTTCTTGCAGACCCTCTGGGTTATGGACCCAGTGCAAAAGCCTCTATAGCAGTGTAGGTGAGCTAAAGTAAACCGTGACGTACATATAGAGCAAATTTCAATGTTGACATTCTCTGGAAATGATGACAAAGGCCGGCGACATCCAAATTTCAAGTTTCATGCTTTATTGGTTGTTCATTCTTCATACAAAAGAAGGCACGGTATCTTACAAGACATTGGACTGCCAAAGGTTTACAAAAGAACTGCTTCGCTCAATTAAACACACTCTGGATGGAAAACCAACTTTCACGACCTAGCCGGCTGGTGGTCAAACTCTTCTCTGCCGTAACTAGCTTTGATGTCATTTCACGACACCCCCCCCCCCCCATAGCTACCTCTAACTACGGTGCTCACCCGTGCATTGTTCCCTAATACATCTTTATATTGCGCACCAGCTAGCCCTCCATGCCCTACAACCTCATAACAGGATACTCTGTTATATATTCCTTCCCTTCCCATGACCAAGACTTTTCCCTGAAAAGTCTTAGAACAAAACCTATTTTAACACACTCAACCCATAACCTCTAAATTCTAAAAACACACCCCAAAAAATCCAACTAACATATCTCATGGGACTTTTTATAAGTCACTATAATTTCTCATAATAGGAGTCTTCCTGACTCTCATTACTTTCTTCATTAATTAAGGGGAGACTACTACTCAGTATTTTTCAACTACCTATGGGAATGATAGCTATCCGCTATTACCCACCACATTTCCCCACTACCCATAGAAATTATAGCTATCCGCTATTCCCCAGCACCTTACTCAAATACTCATAGAAATTATAGCTATCTGCCATTCCCCAGCACCTTACTCAAATACGCAACTGTAACACTCAACTATATATGGACTATTAATGCTTCTTCTTCGTTATTATTTACTCATGGCCACAGCAATCCGCTTAAGACCTCACTAGATTCCATTCTTATACTCTATCAACAGGTATGCATCACCATTATTAAAATTATTACATTTACTTCACTCTCAATCATTAAAATGTTTTAAAATTCTTGAAACGCCCCATAACACACAGGATAGAAAGACACAGAAATGGTGCGCACCAGAGAAGATAAGAAGAACACTTCCAAAAATTCAAAAACACTCGCATTTACCCTCCATTGTCTCATCGAGACTTTATGCAATAAAGTCTAAAAACTCCAAGCAAAAACCCTGATAATTGAGCTCCTATCAACTGATCTATTATTATGGGTATCAATACTTAAAACCCGTCATTTAAACAATGACCACTACAGGCCATGCTGACATCCACAGCATCCCAAATTCTATCTATCCATCATTTCTATGACTTGAACAACACGTAATCTATATCTACTTCGGTTTATGCTGATATCCACAGCGACCGAAAAAATACTACCAATGTCCTCATGGCAGTGAACGTCCACTCTGTCCACCCCAGGTCATGCTGCTAACCGCAGCAACCCAAGTTCTATCTGTCCATATATTATGGGCATCCCGCGTCACCTCCCAAAACCTCTACTTCATGGCACTCAATCCATGTCCACCCAGGTTTTGCTGATATCTACAGCAACCCCAGATGCTATCTATACCCATTTATTATGGGCAACACCTCTTAAAACCCTGCAACCTCATGGCACTGAACGTTATCCATCTCCTAGTTACTTCAGGTTATGCTGTTAACCACAGCACCCCGAAGATATCACAATATGCATCTCCTAAATCCCCACAGCAACCCGAAGACACCACAAAATATGCTCTATATCCTGGTCACGGCACCAATTTAGCCTCCACATATAGCAGTGTAGGTGAGCTAAAGTAAACCGTGACGTACATATAGAGCAAATTTCAATGTTGACATTCTCTGGAAATGATGACAAAGGCCGGCGACATTCAAATTTCAAGTTTCATGCTTTATTGGTTGTTCATTCTTCATACAAAAGAAGGCACGGTATCTTACACGATATTGGACTGCCAAAGGTTTACAAAAGAACTGCTTCGCTCAATTAAACACACTCTGGATGGAAAACCAACTTTCACGAACCAGCCGGCTGGTGGTCAAACTTCTCTCTGCTGTAACTAGCTTTATGTCATTCCACGACCCCCCCCCCCCCCATAGCTACCTCTAAGTACGGTACTCACGCGTGCATTGTTCCCTAATACATCTTTATATTGCGCACCATCTAGCCCTCCATGCCCTACAACCTCATAACAGGATACTCTGTTATACCTCTCAGTAAACTCTGCCTTCAATACTCGAGCCATGACTTTCTTCTAGTTGGTGGTAAAATCTAGTGGGACCTGTTGAAGAGAGAACACACCTGGTGAGAGCAACCCGATTCCGACCTTTATTAGGTGAGTGTAGGCCAACGGCCTCACTGAGATATATAACAGAGAAGCAAACTCTGTCGTAAGGCCGAGGACCTCATCACATCGGTCCGAGTCATGGTAAGACAAGGAAACACTAAAGGAAAAGGGCAGAAACCCAGCAAATACCCTACTGGAAGATCCTACCATTTGACATTTCCTCCATGCCCCCCCCCCCCACCATCCTCAATATCCCTAAATATCATCCCACTACATTGTCCTTAACTCACTGAGTTAAATGATATCTCACACCAACTAGTTTAAGCTACGCGATAGGCTACTGTTGCCGACGCTCTTCTAATACGTTCTATCAACGTACATTACTACACTCGATTCCTAGAATAATCTAATGTAGGTCTCTTTAATTAAATTAATTACCATATATTTATTCCGGTTTGAAATTGAGGCTACTGAATAACACAATGGTTAAATGTCCGCCGATGTAAATCAACACAAGACACTGTAGTCTCTCTCTCTATACTCAAAACCAGGAACATCACACACACGTCCTTGTTGTGTCACAACATTTGGTCGACTGTGGCCAAAGTTGTTTATCCCGACTGTTTTAATACTGTGTCTGAATGACGTCACAAGTCTGTCTAGACAGTAGACATCTAGAAGCTATTTTTCTCTTCCTTTTTCGACTCGATGTCACCAACTCGCTGTCTGTCCCTTTCATCTGGGAAAGTGTCTCCTGTCTGTGATCTAGAGAACTTTTTCTCCCACAACAAAAGATCTTGCCGACTTCTGCCCAGACAGTTTGTCTATCACATCAAAAGGATGGCTGCCGCCTGCAGACCTATGGCGCGACAGTCCTTCCTCGATCAACAACTCATCAAAGAATGACGGCTGCTTGCAGACGCATGGCGCGTCATATTTTCATCGATCGACAACTTCAACATTTTACGTGACAATTAGCAGATGAGGAACTTCGGATTTTAATTTTGTATATACTGCATTGTTTACAGCTGTCATGACAGACGCATTGTCAGTGCCGAGTGTAACTAGTCTTTGCAACTCAAGTCCATTCTTGTTTAAACAATCTTTTGCCCCATTGCATATTGCCTGTGCGTTGCAGTCACCCAGTTCAACTAAATCTAAGTAAGTAACCACAAACTGCTTTCTTGTCTCTGAATAGTACCTAATAGCTACTCCAAGTAGCTTAGTTTCAGAAATGTCATTGCTCTCATCAATCAATAAGCTGTATTTACTTTTGCTAATATCAGCTGTCAAGTCTGTTGTGAAATATGGTGCAAGTGCATTTGAAATAACTGCTCTGCACTTAGTTCTCCTAAGCTTAAAGTTCTTGCAACCTTTGCTTCCACCAAAGTGCACCTTGCAGAGTTCACTTGCATGGTCAACAATGCGAAGCGAACAATGGCCAGCTATGAACAAAGACATGCATCCTTCTGTTTCTTTGACATCATCTTTCAGTTTGTCAAATGCAATTGTTGTTTGCCTTTGTGTACTGAATGGTTGTTCGGCTTTCTGATGTTTCGTTGTATTCTTGTGCCTCTCTGTATCTTTTAACCTGGCTGCAATTGAACATTTGCAATATTTGCAAAAGCACTTAGTATTATCCCCTTCTACTTTTAACAACCATTTTTGAAATCTCGTGTCACTGAGCCATTGTTCTCTGAAATGTTCGACAACATTTCTTGCTCATGGTGAAACACAAATAAGCTTAAATGAAAGGATAATGTAGACACCACAAAATTATGAACTCGATTACAAGCTAATGTATTGACGTTTGGACTTGTCTGCAAGATGGCGTTCGCTTTCAGCTAAATTGTATTAAAGGGAGTTAAATTAGTTGAATATTGCGCGGTAACGTACTAAGACTGTTTTACTCCCTCGCTGCAGTTCAAATTCGGCTTATTAGTGTTCCCAAAATGATTTTTAAAGTAATTTTTACCCACCCCAAAAAAGCACCAAAAAGCACACAAAAAATTGTGTGAAGTACCAAATTAGCGCGGCCGCGCTAAAAGCTAAATTTTCGCACTAAATGACTTGAAAAAGCACTAAATTTAGTGCGAAAATCACTAAAATGGCAACACTGTGTGTACTAATCATTATTATTTACGTTTTTATTTACTCTTGCACAGTAGTATATGCATAGCAACGTTTAACTACATTAATGGTAAATTCCCCCCCCCCCCCCCCCCCCCCCAAAAAAAAAAAAAGAAGTATGCATGGCAGAAATTAAAGTAGAATGTAAACTAATTATTACACTTTAAGTTAAAGAAAATAACAAAAGAGATTGTGCCGCCTACGCTCTGAGTTCAAATGGGCAGCGTTCCGCACTGAGTTTGAAGTGCAATAGCTGATCCAGAGCAACACACATCAAGGTGACGTAGTCATCTACACCGATGGGTCAGTGGTGAGAAACAGAGGCTGGGGCTTTATTGCAAAGTCTAATGGACGAGTCTTGAAAAAAGAGAGTCTGGCATATGAGACTACGACCTCCAGCATGAGAATGGAGGTGCAAGCAGTAACAGCGGCATTCCGGTGGTTAGAGGAGACTACTGCAACACACGTTGTATTCATTACGGATTCAAAGAGTATGCTTAGTAAGGTGGAGAAAGGAATGTGTCGTTTGGAATGGCTCTCGTCGCTTGAAAGGTCACACATTGTGAGAATTGTATGGATATTTTGCCCTGGCCATGAGGGGATGCGGGGGAATAAACAGGCTGATAGGTTAGCAGGGAATGCACCGCTTGGTGGTAGTTTGCCTATGGACAAGGGGGAGGTGGTCGTGCACTTGTGGGACCAGGTGGAGAAGGCGGAGGAACAGATTGAGAACCCATATGTGGAAAGAATGAGATTGCGGGGGATGGGCAGGGCTTCTGGAAGAATCTCAAAACTGAGAGGGAAGACCAGCAGAACTTTTAATCAGATAGCGATGGGAAGGATTATTAGTATGACTCTTCGCTGGCTGTTGAACGAGGGGACGGAGCACGTAAGGGAATGTCCTGAGTGTGCAGTGATGTAGGTTTTTAACTCAACTCAATTCAACTCAAAGAACTGTTATGTTGTTAGGTCTCTTTTCACTAATTTAATAACGTCTTCCGTTTAATCTGGTTTTATTTCGTACAAAACAGTGTGTATTTACAAGGTGCATTGTGAGTTGTGCATTACATTTGCAAATACAACAAGACTTCAGACGTCAAATGCAGCAAGATTTTCTAAATTTATGTGTAATGACCGCCTACTATTTATTATTCTGGGACGGTAAATGTAGCGAATTTTGAATCGATATTTTGTTGTTTTCCGCTGGATGGAGAACATGATACATACACACATTGTGATTGTAACTGATTCAGAAAGCATGCTGAGGAGGGTGAGGACAGGCAGGCTTCGTTCAGAGTGGCTTGCTTCGCTTCGGAGGTCACGGGTGGCACGCATCACCTGGATCTTTTCTCAAGGGCATGCCGGTGTGCTGGGGAATGAACAGGCGGACATATTGGCTGGCTCGGCAAAACTTGGTGGAGTATTGATGCATGACAAGGCAGACGTGGTTGAGGCCTTGTGGGAGCACGTGTACACCTCGGAGGAGCAAATGGATCACCATAGTCTGGCAAGAATGAGGCAGCGAGGAGTGACGAGGGGATCTGGCCGACGCTCGACGCTCAGAGGAAAGGCGAGACGGACATATAATCAGATTGCTACTGGAACTATTGGTATTGGAACTCTTCGTTGGCTGCTGAGGATGGGGACGAAGAGTTTATGGGAATGCCCCGAATGCTGCGATATCGGTTCCTAAATCAATAAATCAATCAATCATTTGTTGTTTTCGGTAATTGCAATTACCATTTTGATATGGGTTTGCCCAAAGTGCATGGATTCTTTTTAATAAAACAAAAATGATGGCTCGTGGTTCCCCAGGAGATCATGGCCACCACATAAGGCCCCACGTTCCTGTGTGTCATTTGGATGGCCGCCTCTGCATGTAGCGCTGGCAAAATCAACTGCAGATAATACACTTTGATCTTAACCAAAATGCCTAGAAGCGAGATCCATTCTTTTGTAGAAGTATATGGCCTGAAACAAGCCCATCACATATTTGTTTTTCAGAATGAAATAATAATAATAATAATGTTGAAAAATAACAATAATTGCCTGTATCATTTGTTAAGTAAAGGGAACAAAATTACACATTGCTTATGAACATAGCTGTGAAGATGTGAGATTCAGTGCCCTGAAAATTAAACATTTGCTTAATTTTTATAGCTCAGTGTTCCCCAGAGGCAAGAGCCTCCCCATGAAGTTCCAAGTCCCTGTACGTCATTGTGGTGACCACCTCTGTAGGTGGCCATGGCCAGATCAAGGGCAGATACGTCTACCGTTAATCACTGTCGTGATACAAGAACAGATACTACACTTTGATCTTAGCCAAAATGTCGCGAAGAAAATACAAAGTGCTGAATGTTTTCTTCTATTTTAACTAGACTTTTATTTCGTACAAAACAGTTTTTATTTACAATATGCGTGGTGTGGGTTTATTTTATTATTTTTGTTTTTTTAACTTTTGCGAATACAACATATACATCCATAAACACATGATAATATTACATTCATGGCATGGTGTAATTACCTACACATTACTTGTTGATGATGGTTAGGATGGTGGAGAAATCATTTGCTCTCATGCATTCTAAAATCTTTCAATAAGAATTATTTCATACTCCAAGTGGTCCATTCACACTTAGTTTTATTTAAACAAGGTTAACGGTATCACTAATTCTTTCATACTCTAAGTTTTCTCATTCACTTGTGCTTTCTGGAAATGGTACATATTGTATGTACCTACAACATTTTCTATTCATTGAACATCGCGACAAGCATCCCATTTTACAAGGTAACATGCATAACAGATGTATTTGTCTTTTGCTTGAGAGTGTAGGCGAAAGATAGAGATCGAGCGAGTGAGTGAGAGAGAGAGAGAGAGAGAGAGAGAGAGAGAGAGAGAGAGAGAGAGAGAGAGAGAGAGAGAGAGAGAGAGCCTAATTCAAGACATAAGTTAGCCGCATTGGGTCATCATTATCATCATCATCTTCCACTTCTGCCGTCAAGCGTCGTGGGGAGGAATAATTTGCGTTCCAGCGCCCGGTGGATGGCACTGGATAGTGTCATTCCGTGTGGTTGTACAATGTCTTTGATGTCGTCAATCCATTTTCTTCTTGACGTCCTCGTGGTCTCGTCGCTGATGATCTTTGATGTAAGGCCAGTGATGGTAGTTGTTGGTGTTGCATTCTAACGACATGGCCAAACCACTTGATCTTCTGTCTTTCAATAAATATGGCACATGGTGTTGATCCCACAGTATGTCTGATAATAGCATTTCTTACTCGGTCTCGGATTGTCGGTCTCGGTCTCGGATAAGTTGGCAGGTCTCCTCAGGCATCTCATTTCGCATGTGTTGATTTTGCGAAGGTGTAATTTGGATAAAGTCCAGGTTTGAGATTGGTAGCATAGGGGTGATGTGAATATGCTGTTTATTATCTGTCGTTTTGCGGACATGGGTATGTTTGGTTGTTTCAGTAAGGGTGATAGTTGATATGGAAGTGCACTAGCTTTTTGACATCTGATTTCAATTTCTCTGTCCAATCTGCCATCTTCTGTGATCATACTTCCATGGTATTTGAATTCTTTAACTTGTTTCAGAGTTGTGTTATTTATCTGTATACTTAGTGGGCCTGGCAATCTGCTAACTTGCATTACTTCGGTTTTGGCTGTCTTTATACTCATATTGTATCTGCTGCAGGTTGAACTCAGATTAGTAATATAATTTTGTAGTCTGCCATCATTGCTGTAAAACAGGCACTGATCGTCTGCAAATAGGAGTTCATTTATTCCCTGTGGGTCAGTTGTTTCATCTGGAGTAAAGAGTTCTAAATTTTCTGAATCTGTTCTGTCGAGACTTACTTCTTTGGAAATTCTGTCCATGTAGATATTAAATAGCAGGAGAGAGAGCACACATCCCTGCATTGCTCCTCCTGTATTGACTGTGAACATATCTGATATACCTTCTTGTGTTCTTACTGCACTTCGGCTCGAGTGGTACATGGCTATGATGTTTTCTAGCAGTTGCCCTTGTATCCCAGTCTTCATGGATGGTCCATAATTTGTACCTGTCTACTCTATCGAAAGCCTTTTCCTGATCTACAAACACAATATACTGCTGGTCACTATATTCGATAGCTGCATTGGGTAACAATCCAAAATGCTAATTATTAAGGATGGTTGGCCTTCTACAGGCCGGACAAAAATATTTCCATCTACCGATGCTTATTTGTGCCTATATCGTTGACAGGATAAAATATCAGATGTAATACCCATAATCTAATAATACAAATTATTTATAAAATTCTCACATTTCTAAATTAAAGCCTTTAGTTTTACATAAACATTAAAGTTAATTTAAATTATTATCCCATTATTTATGCTACATATAACTTTCGCTAATTACTATGATAATTTTATACAAGATTAAGATACATACTACAACTATTTAAATCACATAATACATTCACGCTACATTCATTTATGCCCCTTGAAATAACAGTTATGTTGTTATGTCTCTTTTCACAACTTTAATTAAGTCTTCTGTTTAATGTGGTTTTATTTCGTACACAACGGTATGCATTTACAAGGTGCATTGTGTGTTCTTCTTTACATTTGCAAATACAACTAGACCAAAGACGTCAAATGCAGCAAGATTTTCTACATTTCTGTGTAATGGCTACATACTATTTATTATTCTGGAACGGTAAATGTAGCGATGGTTGAATCGATATATTGTTGTTTTTATTAATTACAATTCTAAAGAAAAACTTAGAGTATCTTTTAGAATAACACACATGGATCCTCGTAAATTCTTTAGTTCAATAGATGGACGGAAGTGAATGTGTACACATGTTGAATGTTTTATATGAAATAAGGTGTTTATATGGGTTTGCCCAAAGTGCATCGATTATTTTACATTTGTTAAAATAAGGGCTAGCAGTTTACCAGGGGGTCAGAGACGCCCCGTCAACCCCCCCCCCCCCCCCGCGTCCCTGTGTGTCATTTAGATGACTGCCTCTGCATGTCACCCTGCCACGATCAAGTGCAGATACTACTACACTTTGATCTGAGCCAAAATGCCGAGAAGCGTGATCCATTCCTTTATAGTGGTATATGGCATGAAACAATATTACTTGTTGATGATGATGGCGAAGGTATCATTTTTTTTTTTACTTTTGCGAACACAACATATACATTCATAACCACACGATAATATCACATCCATGGCAAGGCGTAATTACGTACACATTACTTGTTGATGATGATGATAATGATGGCGGTGGAGTAATCATTTGTTCACGTGCATACTGAAATCTTTGAATATAATTTCTTTCATACTCCAATAATTCTCATTCACACTTAGATTTATTTAATCAAGTTTGACTGCTTTATTTAATCTTTCATACTCCAAGTATTCTCATTCACTTTTGCTTTCTGAACATGTTACATATTGTATGTACCTTCAACATTTTCCCATACATTAAACATCGGAACAAGCATCCCATTTTACAATGTAAAATTCATAGCAGGTGTATTTGGCTTTTCGCTTGAGCCTGTTGGTGAGAGAGAGAGAGAGAGAGAGAGAGAGAGAGAGAGAGAGAGAGAGAGAGAGAGAGAGAGAGAGAGAGAGAGAGAGAGATTAAACGAAACAGAAGTTAGCTTCTTTGGGTAACAATCCAAAGTGCTGAATATTAACGATTTTTGGCCTTTTACCGGCCGGACAAAAATTACTACTATTTTCACAAGAACTCGTGGTCAAGAAAGATGCAAACCCTTACATATATAATATATAGGAAGAAAAGAAAAATTATTTATAAAATTCTCACGTATCTAACGTAGAGATTTTATTTTTACACAAATTTTAAAGATAATTTAAATTGTTATCTCATTATGTTTGCTACATACAACAGTCGTTAATTTCTATACTAATTTTATGAAAGATTAAGATAAACATTACAATTATTTAAATCACATAATATATTCAAGCTACGTTCAGTAATGTCCCTTGAAATAACATTTATGTTGTTATGTCTCTTTTCACCATTTTAATTACTTATTAGGGTTAATGTGGTTGTAGTACAACTTCGTTACAAAACAGTGTGTATTTACAAGGTGCCTCGTGTGTTTTGCTTTACATTTGCAGATACAACTAGATCCAAGACGCCAAACTAGCAAGAATGTCTAAATTTATGTGTAATGACTGATGCATACTATTTATTATTCTGGAAGGTAAATATAGCGATGTAAGAATCGATCAATTGTTCTTTTCGGTAATTGCAATTCCAAAGAAAAATTTACTGTATCGTTTAGAATAACATACTCGTATCCTGGTAAATTCTTCATTTCAATAGATGGAGGGAGTGAATGCGTAAAAATGTTGAATATTTCATATGAAATAAGGTTTTCATATAGGGTTTGCCCAAAGTGCATGGATTCTTTTTAATTGTTGTTGTTTTTTAAAATAAGGGATCATTTTCCCCCAGGTGCTCAGAGCCACACTATGAGGCCCCACATCTCTGTGTGTCATTCGGATGACCACCTCTGCATGTGGCCCTGACAAGATCAAGTGCAGATACTACACTTTGATCGTAGCCAAAATGCCGAGAAGCAGATCCATTCTTTAAAAGAGGTATATGGCCTGAAACAAGCCCATCATATTTAAAAAAAAATGAAATAATAATAATAATAATAATAATAATAATAATAATAATAACAATAATAATAACAACAATAATAATAATAATAATGAAAAATAGCGATAATTGCATGCATCATTTGTAAAGAATGGGTGATAAAATTACACATTGCTTATGAACATAGCTGTGAAAATGTGAGTTTAAATGCACTGAATATAAAACATTTGCTTAATTTTTAGGGCTGAGGGCTCCTCCCGGTTAGCGGGGTAGGGGTATCCCCTATCAAAGGAGATTTAAGACGCCTCCTTTCGTCCGTTAGTCTACGGGACACCCTTGGGCAAGGTGGAGTACCCGTTTAGCCCCCCGATCAGGGTTACGTGAAGCCATGGAAGCAGGTGGTGGATGGAGTGTGAGAGCAGCCGACAGATTGTTGTTGGTTATGGTCTTGCACTCTGCGGCGATAGGCAGATGATCTCAACAGTAGAGACAATGGCTATGGCCACCGACTAGTACAGTCACTGCCCAGAAGGAAAGCAATGACAAACTACCTTCTGCAAAACTTGCCAAGAAACCATAACAACCATGAAAGAAAACATAATAAGAAAGAGATCTGGTGGCGAGACCCCCACGCCAGGCATATCAGATAATACTGGGGAAGAGTGTGACCCAGGGACCATTACTAGTGTGGGATGTGGGTTTTAATTCCTGAGAATAATTCGTTAAAATATCTAGGGAGTTTTATTGATTCTCTGGTCACTGGTTAGAATGCAGGGTGATCAGGGATATTTACCACAAATCCCAGGAGTAAAGAGTTCAATCCTTGAAACCTTGGCCTCTGTGTGTAGGTTTCCCTTCCCACTTCATCACCCTTTACATTTTCTATAGTGCTAGAAGGATATTAATTGCTCACAACATATAAACAACCACTTGTTGGACACCACATTTACTTGATGGACACAACACTTTTGGACAAACAGTTCAGGTATTAACTCAAGATCTGCAGTTACATATATAGATGTGTAATAAACACTGTGCATTTTCAGACAGGCATGGGAATGATGTGCAGTATTACAACATAGTACCCAGTGACCCCAGAAAAAACCAGGTTATTACAAACAACACAACAACCACAAATTGGTTCTGCTAACTCGACTCATTGTACCTAGATAAAATCACATTGGTCTAGGTGCAGAAACCCAACATACATACATTTATTTCTGACACCATGTACAATTCTCATATTTAAAAATAATGAGTGGGTGTCAAATTATTATACAGATATATCATAACATAATCCTTTAGTTGAACACCATTACCATGTAAAACACTCTTTACCTTTTTCATGTCATAGAAGAAAAACACACTCATGAAAACAGTTGATACTAATAATTAAATTAATTAATTATAGTGTTCATTTAGGCATTGCGGATGGGTATTCTTCTCCAGTGCAAAGCAGTTAATGTCCATAATTATCCGTGCAGAATTATACTCACAGTCATTTTCTACTCACAGTATGTCCACCGAAGTTGGCTGGCGAATGTTTCTAATCCATAATCCAAGAATAGAATTATACATAAGCACATATTCTCTCCATGAGACTGAATTTAAGAATACTCTGCTGCCATTTGGGCTATGTTCCAATTGAAATTGATGCCTAGGTCTGTCATACTTTCAGGAGATGCAACTTAAGCTCTGCAGAAGGTTCTTCCCTATCTCATCTTATCCCACCACATTCAACCACCACCTGCTTCTCTTCTATAGAAAAGGATGACAAGAATACAACACGGGCATTAACCTAATTTAAGAATACTCTATTGCCATTTGGGCTATGTTCCAATTGAAATTGATGCCTAGGTCTGTCATACTTTCAGGAGATGCAACTTAAGCTCTGCAGAAGGTTCTTCCCTATCTCATCTTATCGATGAAAAGATGACGACTGTCCAACAGCTCGGTTTATGTTAACCGTTTCTCAATTTAGTTCAAAAGGCTTTGTCACACACCCGGTTCATGTTGATAGGCCATCCCACACTTGATGATGGGGCAGTTAGACCGACATGGGACCAGCATAGAGTTCTGATTCATTCCATTTCTGTGTAGAACATACCATGGTGAGTCATTCATTGGGTTTCATCTGAAGATTCTGCTGCAGGCATGGAACTGAAGAATATTACTCCACCACATATCCAGGGATGCAAGCCATCAGGTGATTCCTGTGGTTGCAGGCGTAGAGGCATTTACTCCGCTAGCTGCTTTCATATGGTCTTTTTTATGTGTTCAGGTTTGGGAACCTTGAGGTAATCTGGTGTAGGTATGGTTTTTAGTTGGTACCTTGGTTGTATTGGTTCAATGTCTTCTTCCCATTTGTTTGAGTGGGTGTTCATAGCTAGAACTTGGTGTTGCATGGCTGGAACCTTATGTTTGACTGTTGCAGCTGTGAGATGTTCTTTCGAAGACTTATCCATTGTGGATATTAACTTGGTAATCCAACCAAATGTTGAAGGTTACTCACTGTTGTTAGTTTAGTAACTTGCTAGAGGGATTGTCCCAGTTTCACTGACTTGGTTGAATGATGAGGCCATATGTGATACTTCTCAGAAGTAACGCAGACGATACACTGTTGTCAGTACTCTGATGATCTTCATCTTTGTAGATTATTAGATCTTGAAGTCCATCCTGGATATTCCTACTAAAATAGGACTTAATCACTCACCCAATCAGTTGTCTTCAAATTTATCTGTTGCTCGCTATGGAGCTATTGAGCGCAGCAGTCCATGGGTATTTCTAGATGCAGACTATGGTTAGGACATTCACTTTCTGGCTGTTGACCCAGGATCCAGGTTTAGTGATATAGTCCCACCACATTCAACCACCACCTGCTTCTCTTCTATAGAAAAGGGATGACAAGAATACAACACGGGCATTAACCTACTGTGTTATGGTAAAAGGTTTACAACACAATTACAAACACAAATACAAAACAACAAGGGGAGAAAGGGAAAGGAGAGGGTGTCCACGTTCCACTATCCCTCATTGCTGAGTAGAGCCATTCTGACTCTTAATAGTGAGTAAGGTATTTTCTCACTTTATTTTATGTTCTGTTGTTACTGGGACTATTAGATGAATGAAGTCATTCTGTCCATCCAATATGTTGATATTGTCTCTCTCATTACTTGAAGAGAATAGCCTATACAGAATCTCTGTAGTTTCTAATGCCGCATCTTCCTTTCGGCACTATAATCATCATTAGGTCAATACTATTCAACATTGGCTTCTTAAATACTGACATACACATGAATTCTTCTATCAACATCCTCTAATCCCAAGGTGCAACATTTAAAATGTATATTCCCACAGTAAAAAGTAACAATCAGAACAGAGAAACTTCTCATACCAGAAAAAAACATACATGTACATTTCTCTGATATTAAGTACAGGATAATCATACATAATAATCATAATGATGATGCAGGGAGCCTAGGTTTTGAATTTTCTTCATTTGTTTGTCCACAAACTAGATTATTCTTTTTTCCCCCTTTATTTTATGAAATGATTATATGTCCCTCCTCATATGGAGTGGTTACTAATCTGTTAACAAAAGGATGGTACTAAAATTTAGCACTATAGTTCCAAGTTACAGATTATGAATTAGGAAAACAATTTACCCAAAATGAACTGAGTCCATGATATGCGTACTCATGTGTCTGTCTCCGCATGGATAAAACAAGTTCAGAGATATCCTTCACAGTGAATTTACACTATATAGGATATTTGAAAGTGGCAGACACCAGTTCTCTACTACTATGAAGTATGTAATCAAGAGTCCCACATTGAGAAATTGTTTCTTTGAAAATGTTCTTTAGAGTTCATCTCTACAGTACATAGATTATTTGCAGATTTCTAAGCATAAATAGTGAGATATTGTTCACAGTGCCTATAAGTTTTAACATAGGAATATGAAATTGACAGACACAAGAGTCTGTTCCCACCTTGAGAAAATGCCTAGAATGTGGTTTTTACCTGAGTTTGATACTCTACGGTACACATAATATTTCTAGGTTATAAGCACAGGTTATAAGTGAGATATAAGTTCATAATGCCTATACACGATTTTAACATAAGAATTTGAAATGGTAAGACCTAGGAAAATTTACAGCGTGGTAGAACATGTGCTTCATTGGTAAAAATAAAATCAGACTCTAGCTTTCAAGAACTGTTGAATTATCATTCTAATTAATTCTTAATTAACACACTGGTATATGTACTTTATAAAAATACATGAATACATTTTAATAATGTAGATATAACATACTAATAGCTGAAGGGACTGATATATTTCTAAGGCAAAATACCTTCTCCCCGAAGGGAAAGGTCGACTTTCTTGTGTGGTCTCTTGACTAGAAATGGCCGCTTCAGTCTTTGTTTTCCCCCTCGCCGGGATTGGCCAAGTACGGGAGAGAAAATAAGCCAAAATAAATTTAGCTGTGCCACGGTCAGTCTATCGCTGTTTTATTTTCTATTCCTACCTAAGCAAGTTACTTTGGGCAAGGTGGAGTACCCGTTTAGCCCCCCGATCAGGGTTACGTGAAGCCATGGAAGCAGGTGGTGGATGGAGTGTGAGAGCAGCCGACAGATTGTTGTTGGTTATGGTCTTTCACTCTGCGGCGATAGGTAGATGATCTCATCAGTAGAGACAATGGCTATGGCCACCGACTAGTACAGTCACTGCCCAGAAGGAAAGCAATGGCAAACTACCTTCTGCAAAACTTGCCAAGAAACCATAACAACCATGAAAGAAAACATAATAAGAAAGAGATCTGGTGGCGAGACCCCCAGGCCAGGCATATCAGATAACACTGGGGAAGAGTGTGACCCAGGGACCAGTACTAGTAATCGTGATGACGGAGTTAATCCTGACTGTGTTTCCAAGGAAATCCCCTGTGTCAGAATAAGAAACAGAGTGAGAATAGCAACGTGGAATGTGAGAAGTCTGTATGAGGGAAAGCTTAAAGTAGTGTGTGATGAGATTGAGAGGTTAAACATTCAAATTTTAGGAATTAGTGAACATCGCTGGAGAGGCAAGGGACATTTTACAACTGAAAATGGAAGTATTTTCATTTATTCTGGTAGAGACGCCGAAGGCCAGAGTGGAGTGGCATTTTGTTTAGATAAGACAACTGAAAAATCTTTAATGGGATATAATCCAGTTAGTGATAGAATCCTCACTATTAGACTTAAAGGCCGTCCCAAAAACACAACTCTCATACAGATATATGCACCAACTTCAATAGCAGAGGAGGACGAAATTGAAGATTTTTACAACACACTACAAGACACATTAAATAAGATTGGTCATAATGATATAGCAATAATAATGGGAGATTTTAATGCACAAGTAGGTGCAGGAAGAGCTGAAAATGAGAGACACGTTTTAGGAAAATTTGGATTAGGAAATAGAAACGATGCAGGTGACAAATTAATTGAATTTTGCACAGAAAATGAGTTAACGATAGCCAAAACGCTTTTTAAACAACATCCAAGAAAACTCTTCACATGGAAGTCTCCAGAAAGTATTACCAAAGATCAGATAGATTATATTTTAATACAAAGAAGATGGAGATCAAGCATAACATCTGCAAAAACCCTACGAAGTGCAGACTGTGATACAGATCATCAGTTATTAGAAGCAGATCTGAAATTAAAACTCAAAAAAGCTTATCCGAGGGCCAGGGCCACTTCGTTTTGATTTAACAAATATACCGGATGCATACACTGTAGAAGTTAGAAATCGCTTTGGGGTCTTGATGTCTGTACAAGAAGAAATGACACCTGATGAACTGGCAGTACAAGCTAGAGATATCTTGATAACTGCAGCCAAAGATTTCATTCCGACCAAGAAAAAGCAACATAAGCCATGGATTACATCAGACACATTAGAATTAATAAAACAACGAAGGGAACTGAAACAGAAAGGAGGTGAATCCGATAACAGCAGGATGAAGTATAAATTTTTAACTCGAGAAATAAGAAAGAACACAAGAAAGGACAAAAATCAATATATACAAGATTGCTGTACCAGAATAGAGCAATATCATAAGACTGGAAGAGATTATGAAATGTTCAAAGAAATGAAGTTATTGACAAGAAATGTTCAAACTCAATTGAATGTTATCTATGACAAAATGGGAAATACATTAACAGAATCTAGACAAATTCTAGAAAGATGGCAGGAGTACTGCAGTGGAATGTATGATATGAGTGACAGTGAGGATATGAATGAGATATATGAGTCAATGACAGCAGAGACAGAACCTGAACCCTCAATAGATGAAATTGCTTGGGCTATAAAGAACCTGAAGAATGGTAAATCACCTGGATGTGATGAGATACCAGCTGAACTAATTAAAGCGGGAGGAGAAGAAAGCATACACATATATCATGCATTATGTACAAAGAATTGGAAATATGGTATATGGCCAAAAGATTGGAAGAGAACTATCTTCATTCCAATACCAAAAAAGGGCAACCTGAAATTATGCACCAACTATAGAACTGTTGCCCTGATCAGTCATGCAAGTAAAATTCTACTAAAAGTCATAATGGGAAGACTTCGTAAGAAAATGGAAGAAGAGATTAACGTGGTTCAAGCTGGATTTAGACAAGGAAGAGGAACAAGAGATCACATATTCAACATGCGTTTAATAATAGAGAAGTGCAGAGAATTTAATGTAAACCTATTCTCATGTTTTGTGGATTATTCAAAAGCATTTGACTGTGTACAACATCAGAAACTTTGGGAAATCATGAGGAATATGGGCTTTCCATCACATGTAGTACAACTCATAAAAATGCTCTATCTAGACCAACAAGCAGCAGTTAGAATAGATGGCGAGGCATCAGATTGGTTTGACATCAAGCAAGGAGTCCGTCAGGGCTGGGTGCTGTCACCCTATTTGTTTAACCTGTACGCCGAAAATATAATGAGAAATGTAAGAGATGATATAAACAGGGAGCTATATGATGCCCTAAATATCGGCGGTCATGACATACCGGAGATTCGATATGCTGATGATACAGTATTACTATCCACAACACAGAATGACATAGAAAACCTAATAGCTTCAACCCAATTGAATAGTGAAAACCACAACTTATATCTTAACATAGCAAAAACAAAGATAATGCATACAGCTAAAACTACTATGGAGAAAGAAATATACATTAATGGGGAAAAATTGGAGGTGGTGGACAATTTTGAATATCTTGGGTCATTGATTACCAACAACGGTGACACAATGAAAGAAATTAAACGGCGACTATCAATTGCTCTTCAAAGACTAAAACAACTGAATAAATTATGGAGTGGGACAGACAGAACTACAAAAATTAGATTTTTAAGAGCATGCATCTTTCCCATTGCAACATACGCCTGTGAGACATGGACACTTACTAAACAAGCTGAACAGCGCATAAACGCCTTTGAATATAAATGTTATAGACCAATGTTATAGATCAATGTTATAGAGTTCTAAGAATATCTTGGGTAAAGAAAAGAACAAATGCATCCATACTTCAAGAGTTGAATATTGAAGAAGGTTGGCTATTAAAGACGATAAAACAAAGAAAATTGAAATATTTTGGTCACTTGAAACGTCACGAAAGCTTGGAGAGAACAATAATGGAGGGGTATATGCCTGGGAAGAGAGGAAGAGGAAGGCCAAAGAGAAGATGCGCGCAGGATGTGGCGGATGATCTCCAGATGGGTGTATCAGACGCGGGAAATCTTGCTTATGATCGAGAGGTTTTCTGGAAGGTTGTTATGGGAGCGAGGTTCTGCAAAGGACATGCTACTGAATGAATGAATGAATGAATGAGGGCTCCTCAGGGGCAAGATCCTCCCCATTATATTCCAAGTCCCAGTATGTCGATGGGCTGACCAACTCTGCTAGTAGCCATGACTAGATCAAGTGCAGATAAGTCTACCCTTAATCACTGTCGTGATAAAAGAACAGATACTACACTTTAATCTTAGCAAAAATGTCATGAAAAAATACAAAGTGCTGAAATTTTAACTTTTACAATTGTTTTAAATATTTAATACAAAACTGTTGTGTGTGTGTGTGTGTGTGTGTGTGTGTGTGTGTGTGTGTGTGTGTGTGTGTATGTGTGTTGTGTGTGTGTGTGTGTTTGTGTGTGTGTATGTGTGTGTGTGTTTTACTTTTGTAAATACAACATATACATTCATAAAGACATGATGATATTACATTCATGGCATGGTGTAATTACCTGCACATTATTTATTGATGACGATGATGATGATCATAATGATGATGATGATGATGATGATGATGATGATGATGATGATGATGATGATGATGATGATGATGATGATGATGATGATGATGATGATGGAGTAATCATTTGCTCTCATGCATACTTAAATCTTTCAATATAAATTCTTTCATACTCCAAGTAATCCCATTCACACTTAGTTTTTGTGGCGAAACGCCAGTGGCCCATGTCCTTATGCATTCTTTGATTTTGGGAAAACAGGGGGAAATGGCTTTCGGGAACTCTCAGTTCTCTTGTCCGGTCAATTCCCCTGAAGGATAGTTCTCTGGGGTTACCTCTACAACCCGATCTTCTTAATAGAATGATTGGAAGTTTGGCGTGTCTTGGGGAAAACCCGATGGCGCGCCTTGCACCAAATATGTACTAGTGTAATTTCTTAGAGCATGAATGTCCATTGAAAACCTTATCGGTTGTCGGCACAATGTATTGAAGTTTTAAAGAATTTTACAAGTCAAGTGCCGTCTCCTACTGGAGGAATGAAAAGGTAAACTTGGGTTTTCTTTAGTCCAGCCCAAACTTGGCCTATAAATCTCTGTTGTCTCAACTGGTGAAACGAACTGGCGAAAAGCCGGTCATGCCCATATTGTGAGTGGGTTGACCGTTAGCCAATCTAGTTAGGCGTTCTGTTTTTGACATCGCCTGGGAACGAATCTGAGCAATATCTCTCCCTGGATGATTTCGCCTGTTCTTGGCGGCAGATGGGAAGGTGGTATCTTTCTTCATACAGCCTGAACTCTGCCTAGGGTCATCTTTAGTTTAAATATAAACACAACCTATATACAGTATGCCGGAAAGGGGGGGGGGAGTGCTCCGTGGGGATGGATTCCCACCATCTATATTCTGTCTTCTTGATGCGGAAGAGGGTTTGCAATGGGCTATCGCTTTTGTCTTTTGACCGATAGGGTAGCCATTGGATCGAATGATTGCTAGTCTTCGGGATGAAGCCAGAGAATAAAGAGAGCTCTTTATAGCACTGGAAAGAGACAGGGCTCATCTACACCTATGGCTTGTGCAGGGCATTGACGGTACATTGGGGCGACAGCTCAGTCGAGAGCGGCGGCCGGAGGGGGTGGTATCTTCTTTCTTATTCTTGCTGGGAATGGGGAACGACACTTCTTTACATACAGAAATGTACCCACACAACACCACAAGAGCTTTGTCGTGAGAAAGGCCGGGTTTGCAAGTGAGAGGGAAGCATGGACATGAATGTGCCCAATAATAATAAAGGCTTGGTATGAGTGTGGAGAGTGAGTCTTATATGCAAAAGGTTCCTAGGGTCAAACGACAAGACCTCGTCAAGCTGAGGCCTAGTCTAGGAAAGACGCTGCCAATCCAGGACCTCCTGTCAGGTCGGGCCAATTCAATCAGGGCTCTTGATTAGTATTATTATGTATATATTTTGTTATGGCAACTGATGTGCTGAGACCATTAGGAGTCTCCATGTCGGCTGTACCAGAAGTTTAGGCTGGAGACTCTCACAAATGTTTGTCCTTTCCAGGGTCCTTCTTTTGGAAGTATGAACAGAGCTGAAGGTCTCGACAGGGCTCTACGCAGAAAGTATGTTTAGGACTATGCCATGTCAAGGTTTGGGCCGTGCCAGGTCTAAGGGTATGATCTCTATGAGATAGAGCCACTGCTGACCTTGAAAGAATGACCATCAGCTGTACTGACACATCACCAGTCATCTCGATACGCTAGGATCGAGTCCTTTTGTATTATTGGCTGGACCCCGCCAATCACTCAGACACACCCATTATTATATAAGAACTGTTCTCCATGATATTATTTCCTACCCGACATTATGCCAAGTGATTCCATGGCACTTCCCTAGAACATTTGATTACTATAGACTGTGGTCCATGGAAACTTGGAAGTTTGGTTCTACAGAAGGCTGTTGTACGTACAACCAATTACCTGGAAGGAAGGAGATTCTTGCACACGCGGTGAGCTGTATGTGGACAGATCGGACAGTGTATGAAGCTGGGTCTGTGAAGATAGCTACCTGAGGCTCTGTGCCTGAACGTTATCCTTGTTGTGTCTGTTTAGAACTATCTGTTTTATCTGCCTTAATGTTTTCCTGTGCTGTTCTTTATTAATTTAATAAATCACGTTTTAGTTTACTCCAATGAGCACCGTGTTAATTATGTGTCAGCCAGAAATACACCTTAGGGACTAGGTCCCTAGGTCGAAAGAAAGAGTGACAGTGAGTCCGGGGAACGGAGGAGGGTTGGCAAGTAAAGACCTATCCCGGCCAGGGCTATAGAAGATTATTTAACCATTGTGACAGGGCTATTTGGGACCCTCCACTTAGCTTGTTACAATTTCTGGGGGGGGGGAGGGGGTGGGGGGCTCGTCCCGGGATATTTGGAATCCTGGTGGAGTTCTGGCTGATATAGTGATAGGGACAGATATCCTTGTCTACTATCAATAGGTTCTGCCTACCGTGCCTGGCTATTGTCTGTACTCTGCCTGACACAGACTGACCGACATGTGACGTGTTGTGGTCGTATAAAATTGTTTATTTGAGAGATAAAATTTGGATATAGAATTGTATACATTTACCCGCTGAGTTTAAGATGGCATCAGCTAAATTCAATGTTGCAGAAGTACAGGCTAAAGGGCGAGAGATGGGCTACGATGGTGTAGAGTTACAAAAATATGTTCAGTAAGTTGAAAGAGACTTCAGACAGGCAGAGCGTGAAGCTAGGAAATTTGAGGTCGAGCGTGAAGCTAAGAAAATTGAAGCTGAGCGCGAAGCTAAGAAAATGGAAGCAGAGCAGGCCGTCAGAGACCATGAGTTCCGCATGAGGGAGTTGGAGCTTAGAGCTAAATCTGCCAAGGAAAGAGAGGGTGCAGTGGGAGGCACCGTCCTACCGGACTCAACAACTTCTGGTGGCGGTCCATACCAGGCAATGAAGTTCCCTTTGCTCCCGTTCGATGAACACAAAGATAAGATCGACCAGTATCTTCAAAGATTCCAGTCGATGGCTTTGGCTATGGGACTGGAACGTGGGAAATGGAACTTGAAACTCTCACAGGGCCTGAGAGGGACAGCGTACGAGGTATACTCAAGGTTGCCACCTGGTATGGAGAATGACTATGAAGCTCTGGAGAAAGCATTATTGAAAAGGTTCCAGATGACAGCTCATACTTATCGACAGCAGTTCAGAAAGTCGAAGAGGGAACCAGGGGAGATGTTCGCAGCCTACAGTGTTAGACTGAAGTCTTACCTTTTGAAGTGGATGTCATTAGCTGGATTTGCTAACAACTATGAAAGTTTAGAAGAATTAGTGGTCGTGGACCAAATGAAAAGGATGATACCGAAGCCATTGCAAACTTTCTTGCTAGAAAATGGGGCAGAGAAGTTAGACTTGGTAAATACATTAGCGGAAAGGTATGTGCTAGCTCATGGAGATAATGGGGAACTGTCACAACCCAATCCCCGATCACCAGACACTTGGTCTGGAAAGAAGAAGAACCCTAAAACAACCCACACTAAAAAGGAGGATCCTTTCGATAAAGTTCCAATTAAGAAACCCTCTGGTAAGAGTCCACCTGGATCTCCTAAAAGAAAGTGGAGTGAAAAGTGGTGCGCCTATTGCAAATCTTCCACACACAATACGGCTGATTGCCGGCGTAAATAGAAAGACTCTCACTATGCTGCTTGTCTTGTAGAAACCGGGGAAGGGTCTCACAAGGAGGTAGAAGGGAGGGGTCTTGGGAACAAAGATTCAGAAAAACCACCAGTAGTAGAGACGATACTTGTGAACGGACAACCAGTTGAGTGTCTCTATGACACAGGTCTGCAGTTTGAGGCTGTAATTTCATCACACTTAGTGAGCCCAGAGCAGCTAACCGGGGAATCTATTGAGATTCAAACGGCGACAAAGAGTGCGGTAGCGATGTCTCTTCCAATTGCGAAGGTGGACATCAAATCAAAATATGTTACCGGCACTATACAGGCAGCCGTTCTGCTCGATCCTATCTTCCCAATGATCTTGGGTTGTCGCTACGTCTTTCTAGGGATTCCAACCGAACCCATGTACGTAGGGGCGATGCAAACCAGATCTCAATCGGAGGATGAGCAGACGCCGGCCTTGATCGTGAATCCCTTGCCTGGGGAGTTACGAGCTGCTCAAAGCCAGGATGCTACTTTGCAACCTTGCTTCAACCAGTTGCCAAAAAGTTCTGACCCACCAAGACGGGGTCAGTATTATATGAAGAATCGGTTACTGTACCGGAGAGCCGGAGTGGAGGAACGCCAGCATGGACAGCTGGTAGTTCCTAAGGCTTATCGGGAACAGCTTCTTCATATGGGACACACCATTTCTTTCAGTGGACATATGGGTGTCGGGGCAACTCTCCAGCGCATTTCCTGCCATTACTACTGGCCAGGGATGACTGGAGACGTGCGTAGGTACGTCAAGTCGTGCCCAGAGTGCCAGCGTGTGGCACCAAAACACTGGACGGCTCCGGTAATCTTGGGTGACATGCCCATTATGAACTCTCCTTTCGAGAGAGTTGCCATCGATCTTGTTGGTCCTCTTCCTCGGACTAGGAAGAGGAATAAGTACATTCTCACGATGGTGGATTGCTGTTCCATGTGGGGTGAGGCGATACCTTTGGCCACAATCGACTCTAAGCGAGTGGCTGATGCACTGATGGAGACCTTTACTCGGTTGGGATTTCCCAACCAGATCCTAACGGACAATGGGTCTCAGTTCTGTGGTAAGCTGATGGAAGAAGTCTTTCGTATCTTCCAGACTAACCACATTCACACAAGCCCATACCACCCTCAGTCAAATGGGCAAGTAGAGAGGTTTAATGGTACCTTGATGACCATGCTTCGGAAGCTGGCTCAAGAGAAACCAGACAGATGGGATGAGTATATCCCAGCCGCCTTGTTCGCCTATCGGGAGGTTCCCCATGGGTCGACCGGGTTGCCACCAGCCACTCTACTATTCGGGAGGCCAATCAAGGGTCCCTTAGAAGCCTTATTGAGATGTTGGACAGAGGAAGAAACTTCCGAAGAAGTTGTATCCTCATATAAATACGTCGAAGAGTTAAAGAAGAAACTCCAGACGGGTTGGGCTTTGGCAGCTCAGAATCTGAGGGCGGCCAGAAAGAGACACGCGGCCTACTACAATAGAAGGACGAAAGATAGGTCTCTTAAGGTGGGGGATCGGGTTCTGTTGTTACTTCCAGTAGGTTCCAATAAACTCGAGATTGGTTGGCAGGGGCCTTTCCCGGTGGAAAGGGTTGTGTCCCGCACCAACTATGCCATCCGGATCAGGGGGAAATCCAAAATCTTCCACATTAACCTCCTCAAAAAGTATGAAGAACGATCTGATGGTACTTCTCTCCCACTCATGACTATGGCGGTCGCGATGGAAACTGAATCGGGCGAAGACGCGGATAGGGGGTATCCTTTACACCCTGGGGAAACCTATAGGGATGTACATATAAATCCTGATCTGTCGGCTGAAGAAACAGACCTGGTCATCCGTTTGTTGGAGTCCCATCAGCAGATTCTTACCGATCGGCCAGGGCGGACAGGGTTGGTCGAGTTTGATATGACTCTGACTACCCAAGACCCCGTTCGCCAAAAAATATATCCAGTGCCCTTTTCGAAAGAGAAGGCCCTGGAAGCCGAAATCCAGAAGCTTCTGGACGATGACATCATCACTCCTTCGACTTCTCCTTATAATGCCGGGGTTGTCTTGTTGAGGAAGCCCAGTGGGGAGCACCGCCTATGTATTGATTACAGGCATTTAAACAGTTGTACGACATTCCAAGTTGAACCGTTACCGAACACAAATCAACTGTTTGCCAGACTAAATAAGGCAAAGTACTTTTCGAAAATTGATCTAAGCCGGGGATATTATCAGATCCCTGTGAAGCCCGAGGTTCGGCCCTTGCTTGCCTTCAGTACTCCGAGCGGGCATTACGAATTCAAGGTGATGCCATTTGGGCTGAGCAATGCGCCCAGTGTGTTCACCCGCATGATGAGAATGTTATTAGAGCCTTTAAAGGATCCCTCTGTGGTCTCGTTTATGGATGATATTCTCATCGCGTCTGACAATCTGAGGGATCACCTGAAGTCCTTGGGACAGATTTTCACAAGGTTAAAAGAGGAAGGGTTAACCGCCCGTCCAGCCAAATGCATGATTGGTTATCAATCCTTGGAATTTCTGGGACATACTATTACCCCAGGGGGACTGGTACCGGAAGAAAAGAATATTGAGAAGGTCAGACTCGCACCCCGTCCTAAATCCAAAAAGGATGTTAGGTCTTTCTTATCTCTGTGTGGGTTTTACCAGAAATTTATTCCGAAGTTCAATGAAATTGGGGCGCCGTTAACCGAAACCCTGAAGAAAGGATCGCCAGATCCTATAGTCTGGACCCCGAGCTGTGAAGAGGCTTATGGGAAGCTGAAACAGGCGTTGGTGGATAGGCCAGTCCTGCAACTCCCAAATTTGGAGAAAACGTTTGTTCTAAGAACCGACGCGAGTAACATAGGGATTGGGGCAACTCTGTTGCAGGAAGGGCGAGATAATCCTTCGGTGCTGTGCCCGGTGGCGTATGCCAGTAGAAAACTGTTACCCGCCGAACGGAATTACTCCACCGTCGAACGGGAATGTCTAGCTCTAGTGTGGGCGGTACAGAAATTTCAACCTTATCTGTATGGAGTCCCGTTCAAAGTGCAATCCGACCATCAACCTCTGACGTTCTTGGCAACTTCTAAGAAACTGAACGCGAGGTTAATGAGATGGTCATTGCTCCTACAACCGTATCAGTTCACGGTCGAATACATCCCCGGAAGGGAGAATGTGGGAGCGGATTTTCCTATCACGGCATCCTATGGTTGAATGTGAGGGTGGGGTCATTCGAACAGAACCACTGGCAGTAGAAAGTTCGTAGGGTTTCGACTTTCTTAAGAGGGGGCCTATGTGGCGAAACGCCAGTGGCCCATGTCCTTATGCATTCTTTGATTTTGGGAAAACAGGGGGAAATGGCTTTCGGGAACTCTCAGTTCTCTTGTCCGATCAATTCCCCTGAAGGATAGTTCTCTGGGGTTACCTCTACAACCCGATCTTCTTAATAGAATGATTGGAAGTTTGGCGTGTCTTGGGGAAAACCCGATGGCGCGCCTTGCACCAAATATGTACTAGTGTAATTTCTTAGAGCATGAATGTCCATTGAAAACCTTATCGGTTGTCGGCACAATGTATTGAAGTTTTAAAGAATTTTACAAGTCAAGTGCCGTCTCCTACTGGAGGAATGAAAAGGTAAACTTGGGTTTTCTTTAGTCCAGCCCAAACTTGGCCTATAAATCTCTGTTGTCTCAACTGGTGAAACGAACTGGCGAAAAGCCGGTCATGCCCATATTGTAAGTGGGTTGACCGTTAGCCAATCTAGTTAGGCGTTCTGTTTTTGACATCGCCTGGGAACGAATCTGAGCAATATCTCTCCCTGGATGATTTCGCCTTGTTCTTGGCGGCAGATGGGAAGGTGGTATCTTTCTTCATACAGCCTGAACTCTGCCTAGGGTCATCTTTAGTTTAAATATAAACACAACCTATATACAGTATGCCGGAAAGGGGGGGGGGGAGTGCTCCGTGGGGATGGATTCCCACCATCTATATTCTGTCTTCTTGATGCGGAAGAGGGTTTGCAATGGGCTATCGCTTTTGTCTTTTGACCGATAGGGTAGCCATTGGATCGAATGATTGCTAGTCTTCGGGATGAAGCCAGAGAATAAAGAGAGCTCTTTATAGCACTGGAAAGAGACAGGGCTCATCTACACCTATGGCTTGTGCAGGGCAATGACGGTACATTGGGGCGACAGCTCAGTCGAGAGCGGCGGCCGGAGGGGGTGGTATCTTCTTTCTTATTCTTGCTGGGAATGGGGAACGACACTTCTTTACATACAGAAATGTACCCACACAACACCACAAGAGCTTTGTCGTGAGAAAGGCCGGGTTTGCAAGTGAGAGGGAAGCATGGACATGAATGTGCCCAATAATAATAAAGGCTTGGTATGAGTGTGGAGAGTGAGTCTTATATGCAAAAGGTTCCTAGGGTCAAACGACAAGACCTCGTCAAGCTGAAGGCCTAGTCTAGGAAAGACGCTGCCAATCCAGGACCTCCTGTCAGGTCGGGCCAATTCAATCAGGGCTCTTGATTAGTATTATTATGTATATATTTTGTTATGGCAACTGATGTGCTGAGACCATTAGGAGTCTCCATGTCGGCTGTACCAGAAGTTTAGGCTGGAGACTCTCACAAATGTTTGTCCTTTCCAGGGTCCTTCTTTTGGAAGTATGAACAGAGCTGAAGGTCTCGACAGGGCTCTACGCAGAAAGTATGTTTAGGACTATGCCATGTCAAGGTTTGGGCCGTGCCAGGTCTAAGGGTATGATCTCTATGAGATAGAGCCACTGCTGACCTTGAAAGAATGACCATCAGCTGTACTGACACATCACCAGTCATCTCGATACGCTAGGATCGAGTCCTTTTGTATTATTGGCTGGACCCCGCCAATCACTCAGACACACCCATTATTATATAAGAACTGTTCTCCATGATATTATTTCCTACCCGACATTATGCCAAGTGATTCCATGGCACTTCCCTAGAACATTTGATTACTATAGACTGTGGTCCATGGAAACTTGGAAGTTTGGTTCTACAGAAGGCTGTTGTACGTACAACCAATTACCTGGAAGGAAGGAGATTCTTGCACACGCGGTGAGCTGTATGTGGACAGATCGGACAGTGTATGAAGCTGGGTCTGTGAAGATAGCTACCTGAGGCTCTGTGCCTGAACGTTATCCTTGTTGTGTCTGTTTAGAACTATCTGTTTTATCTGCCTTAATGTTTTCCTGTGCTGTTCTTTATTAATTTAATAAATCACGTTTTAGTTTACTCCAATGAGCACCGTGTTAATTATGTGTCAGCCAGAAATACACCTTAGGGACTAGGTCCCTAGGTCGAAAGAAAGAGTGACAGTGAGTCCGGGGAACGGAGGAGGGTTGGCAAGTAAAGACCTATCCCAGCCAGGGCTATAGAAGATTATTTAACCATTGTGACAGGGCTATTTGGGACCCTCCACGTAGCTTGTTACAGTTTTATTAAAATAAGTTTAACGGTATCCTAAATCTTTCGTACTCCAAGTATTCTCATTCACTTTTGCTTTCTGAAAATGGTATATATTGTATGTACCTACAACATTTTCCATGCATTAAACATTGCGCCAAGCATCCATTAGAGAGAGAGAGAGAGAGAGAGAGAGAGAGAGAGAGAGAGAGAGAGAGAGAGAGAGAGAGAGAGAGAGAGAGAGAGAGAGAGAGAGAGATCCTGAACGAAGACATAAGTTAGCTGCACTGGGTAACAATCCAAACTGATAATTGTTAAAGATGTTTGGCCTTCTACAGGCCGGACAATATTTTGCTACCGCATAGTGCAGTGTTTCCCAACGTGGGGCCCACGCCTCACAGGGGGGGGGGGGGGGGGCAATTCGATTGTTAAGGGGGGCAATTCGAAAATGGAAGAAATTGGCTGGATATAACAAAACGGGGAGACTTGAGACTGAAATTAACTAAATTGGAACCTGACATAAAATCTCTTTGCTGCAAGCATCAAGCGCAAGGATCTCACTAAATTTAAATAATTACTAATAATTAAAATAATATAGAAAAATGTTTCATTAAAATTATTTTGTACTTGAATTTCAGTTCACCATTATATGCTTTGAAAATGTACTTACTGTGTTTGCTCAATAGTTTCCTAGTGATGTCTTCCTAAAACATATCGGTCCTGTGGCTAGGATCGAGTGCGTTTGCTGCTTTCCCCCCCCCCCCCACCCCCAGTAGTGCGCCTGGTCTGGTCGGGGGCCGGGATGATCAAATAAATACCCATCACATATCTTCACCTTAGATGTGGGCCTGGTGGACCACTGTGGACAATAGCTCACAGGGAGACTAAGGGTCCACACTAAAAAAGGGGGAGGAGGGGGAACCAGCTTGTCTGGGGTAACCGCCACCCCCCCCCCCCCAAAAAAAAAACTCACCCAACACAACCGACACACAGGGACGCGGGACCTGAGGGGGGGGGGGAGGGAGGGGCGGCTCTGGCAACCACTGAGAACCGTGAGCCCTTCTAAAAAAAAATTCAAGTTTCTTTAGTGATCATTTCAATTTTTTAATATTAAAAATGATGCATATGTTGGGGGGGGGGGGGGGGGGCATTAGAATTTTAGAAAGGCTTAGGTGGGGCATAGCACAAGAAAGGTTGGGAAACACTGGCATAGTGATTGGGTATGCCTGTATCATTCACAGGATAAAATATTAGATGTAATATCCAGACGATATTAAAACAAATTATTTATAAAATTCCCACATGTCTAAATTAAAGCCTTTACTTTTACACGAACTTTAAAGATAATTTAAAATTATTATCTGGTTATTTATGTTACATATAACTGTCTTAAAGTACTTTGAAAATTTTATAAAACAATAAGATACATATTATAATTTTTTAATCACTTAATACATTAATGCTACTTTTAGTTATGCCCCTTTAAAAGAACTGTTATGTTGTTAAGTCTCTTCTCACTAATTTAATAACGTCTTCCGTTTAATGTGGTTTTATTTCGTACAAAACAGTGTGTATTTACAAGGTGCATTGTGTTTTGCTTTACATTTGCAGACACAACTAGATCCAAGACGTCAAACGCAGCAAGAATTTCTAAATTTCTGTGTAATGACTGCATACTATTTATTATTCTGGAACGGTACATGTAGCGATGTTTGAATCGATGAATTGTTGTTTTCAGTATTTACAATTCCAAAGAAAAACTTAGAGTATCTTTTAAAATAACACACATGGATCCTCGTAAATTCTTTAGTTCAATAGATGGACGGAAGTGAATGTGTACAAATGTTAAATTGTTTTATATGAAATAAGGTTGTCATATGGGTTTGCCCAAAGTGCATCGATTATTTTACATTTGTTAAAATAAGGGCTCGCAGTTTCCCAGGGGGTCAGAGACGCCCCGTCAACCCCCCCCCCCCCCCGCGTCCCTGTGTGTCATTTAGATGACTGCCTCTGCATGTCACCCTGCCACGATCAAGTGCAAATACTACTACACTTTGATCTGAGCCAAAATGCAGAGAAGCGTGATCCATTCCTTTATAGTGGTATATGGCATGAACCAATATTACTTGTTGATGATGATGGCGAAGGTATCATTTTTTTTTTACTTTTGCGAACACAACATATACATTCATAACCACACGATAATATCACATCCATGGCAAGGCGTAATTACGTACACATTACTTGTTGATGATGATGATAATGATGGCGGTGGAGTAATCATTTGCTCACGTGCATACTGAAATCTTTGAATATAATTTCTTTCATACTCCAATAATTCTCATTCACACTTAGATTTATTTAATCAAGTTTGACTGCTTTATTTAATCTTTCATACTCCAAGTATTCTCATTCACTTTTGCTTTCTGAACATGTTACATATTGTATGTACCTACAACATTTTCCCATACATTAAACATCGGAACAAGCATCCCATTTTACAATGTAAAATTCATAGCAGGTGTATTTGGCTTTTCGCTTGAGCCTGTTGGTGAGAGAGAGAGAGAGAGAGAGAGAGAGAGAGAGAGAGAGAGAGAGAGAGAGAGAGAGAGAGAGAGAGAGAGAGAGAGAGAGAGAGAGAGATTAAACGAAGACAGAAGTTAGCTTCTTTGGGTAACAATCCAAAGTGCTGAATATTAACGATTTTTGGCCTTTTACCGGCCGGACAAAAATTACTATTATTTACACAAGAACACTCGTGGTCAAGAAAGATGCAAACCCTTATATATATAATATATAGGAAGAAAAGAAAAATTATTTATAAAATTCTCACGTATCTAACATAGAGATTTTATTTTTACACAAACTTTAAAGATAATTTAAATTGTTATCTCATTATGTTTGCTACATACAACAGTCGTTAATCTCTATACTAATTTTATGAAAGATTAAGATAAACATTACAATTATTTAAATCACATAATATATTCAAGCTACGTTCAGTAATGTCCCTTGAAATAACATTTATGTTGTTATGTCTCTTTTCACCATTTTAATTACTTATTAGGGTTAATGTGGTTGTACTTCGTACAAAACAGTGTGTATTTACAAGGTGCCTCGTGTGTTTTGCTTTACATTTGCAGATACAACTAGATCCAAGACGCCAAACTCAGCAAGAATGTCTAAATTTATGTGTAATGACTGATGCATACTATTTATTATTCTGGAAGGTAAATATAGCGATGTAAGAATCGATCAATTGTTCTTTTCGGTAATTGCAATTCCAAAGAAAAATTTACTGTATCGTTTAGAATAACATACTCGTATCCTGGTAAATTCTTTATTTCAATAGATGGAGGGAGTGAATGCGTAAAAATGTTGAATATTTCATATGAAATAAGGTTTTCATATAGGGTTTGCCCAAAGTGCATGGATTCTTTTTAAGTGTTGTTGTTTTTTAAAATAAGGGATCATTTTCCCCCAGTTGCTCAGAGCCACACTATGAGGCCCCACATCTCTGTGTGTCATTCGGATGACCACCTCTGCATGTGGCCCTGACAAGATCAAGTGCAGATACTACACTTTGATCGTAGCCAAAATGCCGAGAAGCAGATCCATTCTTTAAAAGAGGTATATGGCCTGAAACAAGCCCATCATATTTAAAAAAAAAAAAAATGAAATAATAATAATAATAATAATAACAATAATAATAATAACAATAATAATAACAATAATAATAATAATAATAATGAAAAATAGCGATAATTGCATGCATCATTTGTAAAGAATAGGTGATAAAATTACACATTGCTTATGAACATAGCTGTGAAAATGTGAGTTTAAATGTACTGAATATAAAACATTTGCTTAATTTTTAGGGCTGAGGGCTCCTCCCGGTTAGCGGGGTAGGGGTATCCCCTATCAAAGGAGATGTAAGACGCCTCCTTTCCTCCGTTAGTCTACGGGACACCCTTGGGCAAGGTGGAGTACCCGTTTAGCCCCCCGATCAGGGTTACGTGAAGCCATGGAAGCAGGTGGTGGATGGAGTGTGAGAGCAGCCGACAGATTGTTGTTGGTTATGGTCTTGCACTCTGCGGCGATAGGTAGATGATCTCATCAGTAGAGACAATGGCTATGGCCACCGACTAGTACAGTCACTGCCCAGAAGGAAAGCAATGGCAAACTACCTTCTGCAAAACTTGCCAAGAAACCATAACAACCATGAAAGAAAACATAATAAGAAAGAGATCTGGTGGCGAGACCCCCAGGCCAGGCATATCAGATAACACTGGGGAAGAGTGTGACCCAGGGACCAGTACTAGTAATCGTGATGACGGAGTTAATCCTGACTGTGTTTCCAAGGAAATCCCCTGTGTCAGACTAAGAAACAGAGTGAGAATAGCAACGTGGAATGTGAGAAGTCTGTATGAGGGAAAGCTTAAAGTAGTGTGTGATGAGATTGAGAGGTTAAACATTCAAATTTTAGGAATTAGTGAACATCGCTGGAGAGGCAAGGGACATTTTACAACTGAAAATGGAAGTATTTTCATTTATTCTGGTAGAGACGCCGGAGGCCAGAGTGGAGTGGCATTTTGTTTAGATAAGACAACTGAAAAATCTTTAATGGGATATAATCCAGTTAGTGATAGAATCCTAACTATTAGACTTAAAGGCCGTCCCAAAAACACAACTCTCATACAGATATATGCACCAACTTCAATAGCAGAGGAGGACGAAATTGAAGATTTTTACAACACACTACAAGACACATTAAATAAGATTGGTCATAATGATATAGCAATAATAATGGGAGATTTTAATGCAAAAGTAGGTGCAGGAAGAGCTGAAAATGAGAGACACGTTTTAGGAAAATTTGGATTAGGAAATAGAAACGATGCAGGTGACAAATTAATTGAATTTTGCACAGAAAATGAGTTAACGATAGCCAAAACGCTTTTTAAACAACATCCAAGAAAACTCTTCACATGGAAGTCTCCAGAAAGTATTACCAAAGATCAGATAGATTATATTTTAATACAAAGAAGATGGAGATCAAGCATAACATCTGCAAAAACCCTACGAAGTGCAGACTGTGATACAGATCATCAGTTATTAGAAGCAGATCTGAAATTAAAACTCAAAAAGCTTATCCGAGGGCCAGGGCCACTTCGTTTTGATTTCACAAAAATACCGGATGCATACACTGTAGAAGTTAGAAATCGCTTTGGGGTCTTGATGTCTGTACAAGAAGAAATGACACCTGATGAACTGGCAGTACAAGCTAGAGATATCTTGATAACTGCAGCCAAAGATTTCATTCCGACCAAGAAAAAGCAACATAAGCCATGGATTACATCAGACACATTAGAATTAATAAAACAACGAAGGGAACTGAAACAGAAAGGAGGTGAATCCGATAACAGCAGGATGAAGTATAAATTTTTAACTCGAGAAATAAGAAAGAACACAAGAAAGGACAAAAATCAATATATACAAGATTGCTGTACCAGAATAGAGCAATATCATAAGACTGGAAGAGATTATGAAATGTTCAAAGAAATGAAGTTATTGACAAGAAATTTTCAAACTCAATTGAATGTTATCTATGACAAGATGGGAAATACATTAACAGAATCTAGACAAATTCTAGAAAGATGTCAGGAGTACTGCAGTGGAATGTATGATATGAGTGACAGTGAGGATATGAATGAGATATATGAGTCAATGACAGCAGAGACAGAACCTGAACCCTCAATAGATGAAATTGCTTGGGCTATAAAGAACCTGAAGAATGGTAAATCACCTGGATGTGATGAGATACCAGCTGAACTAATTAAAGCGGGAGGAGAAGAAAGCATACACATATATCATGCATTATGTACAAAGAATTGGAAATATGGTATATGGCCAAAAGATTGGAAGAGAACTATCTTCATTCCAATACCAAAAAAGGGCAACCTGAAATTATGCACCAACTATAGAACTGTTGCCCTGATCAGTCATGCAAGTAAAATTCTACTAAAAGTCATAATGGGAAGACTTCGTAAGAAAATGGAAGAAGAGATTAACGTGGTTCAGGCTGGATTTAGACAAGGAAGAGGAACAAGAGATCACATATTCAACATGCGTTTAATAATAGAGAAGTGCAGAGAATTTAATGTAAACCTATTCTCATGTTTTGTGGATTATTCAAAAGCATTTGACTGTGTACAACATCAGAAACTTTGGGAAATCATGAGGAATATGGGCTTTCCATCACATGTAGTACAACTCATAAAAATGCTCTATCTAGACCAACAAGCAGCAGTTAGAATAGATGGCGAGGCATCAGATTGGTTTGACATCAAGCAAGGAGTCCGTCAGGGCTGGGTGCTGTCACCCTATTTGTTTAACCTGTACGCCGAAAATATAATGAGAAATGTAAGTGTAGCCAGTTGTCCCTAAGGGGAAAGTGGAGTCAACAGGCACACTGTTTAAAATCCTTTTCCTTATTGTGGGCCTCGGCCAGACCTTTGTCTACATACCCCCTGTAAATCTTAGGTACCCTGTCCCTCTCTTTCCTCTTCTTCTTCTTACCACTAAACAATACCCTTCATATTGTTTCAGAACATACCCACACAAGACTGTATTTTAACAAATGCTAAAATAAAACATTTAATACAGAAATTGTCACGTGTGTGTGTGTGCACTGTTGCGTGTGGACATATGTAGTATTTTCTATGGTGTATGCGAGAATAGATTAGTGAGCTCAGGATCGTTCTTCATCATGTTAGGCCATGCCACATCACACCACAGTAAGTTCAGAACAGGTCTCACCGAATGTCGACTCAATCCGGACAATGGTTGACTTCTTGGAGTTAATCCTATATATAGTCTGAGTGACTGTTCTCCCCCACTGAATATGGTATACCAAAGTCCACAAGTTCAGAACCCCCGATGTATTTAATGTGTCTATAACGATCCTGACACCTAGGAATCTCGGCCAAGTTTAAAGAAAACTTTCTGTCCTATGGCAAAATGTTGCTGAATGAATGTCTTTACTCTGCAACCTCTCTACAACCCATAGTGATGGTCACTAGACATAGTCACAGTTACTTTAAAATCACTGTTATTTCACCTCTCTACCTAATATTGTCATTATCCTTGGAGGTGCTAATCGTTTCATAAAACCAACTGCCCTGAGCACTCAATCACTGCTACACTGGACCTTTCAGGGTAACACTCCTGATTTCTATGAGTTTATAATTTTTGGAACGTTATCCCATTTCCGAGGCCATTTCGTATAACTGCCCTCAGTGTGACTGCTATTTTTCTCCTCTCTCAGCTGTCCTTAATTTCTCGGGTACAGTAAAATATCACTCAGTGTGACTGGCATTGTCCACACCTCGTAGTAATACTTTCTTTCTGTTAAACAGTTGAACCTGTAGAGAATAGAACATTCTGTGAGAGAAACCCTATTCCAGTCTACTATATGTGATTGTAGGCCAAAGGCCACTTCAGACATGTATCCTAGTTAATCTAGAACTACCCTCTGGCATCAAGGCAGAGGCGTTCGTCACATTTGGGTGATAAGGGAAAAGAAAGACCAAACGGGAAAACACAGGAGCCCCAGTGGGCCTCACTACGGGAATATCCCACCCTGTACATTTCCTTTATCCCCCCAGCCATCTCAAATCTCAACGAATATCATCCCATTACACTGGTCTTACCCTGCCGAGTGAAATGATATATAACTCTACTTATAAATTAACTACCTTATGCTAGTGTTCCGAGTTTGAATTCACAATTCACAACATGAAAAACAATGTCCCTTGTTTCCAGACAACATGAGGACACTGTGAATCCATTCTCCATTCGAATTGGAACACACAAACACTCCCGTTATCTGTAATTCGTAAACAGACTGAACACAGATTCCGTAAATTCCTCCAACTAAAATGTTGCACGAGTGACGTTCTTTTGGTGTTAACAAAAGTGGTTCAAGGGCAGATTATCCATGTCTGAATAAATTCTCTTCCTTGGGTTTCATCAATGTCACAATAGTAGATTATCTCTCCTTTTGGACAATCCATGCACAAGTCGCCTCCCCCTTTTTTCAACATATGCCTACAATTTCCCGTCTTGTGGGGATTGTCAAAGACGATTTTCCTGTTTGATGCTGGAGAGCGGTGTCTTTGATCTAACTGGTAAACAACTGCAGCTGTGCAGTCAGACTTTATTGGTTTTTCTGTCCTGGTTAAAACCAAATGTGGCTTTGCACACAGGCTATGAATATGACCGTCTGTATTGTCATAATCTGGATCGAAATCCTTCAGTATTATGTGACAGTAAGAGATGATATAAACAGGGAGCTATATGATGCCCTAAATATCGGCGGTCATGACATACCGGAGATTCGATATGCTGATGATACAGTATTACTATCCAAAACACAGAATGACATAGAAAACCTAATAGCTTCAACCCAATTGAATAGTGAAAACCACAACTTATATCTTAACATAGCAAAAACAAAGATAATGCATACAGATAAAACTACTATGGAGAAAGAAATATACATTAATGGGGAAAAATTGGAGGTGGTGGACAATTTTGAATATCTTGGGTCATTGATTACCAACAACGGTGACACAATGAAAGAAATTAAACGGCGACTATCAATTGCTCTTCAAAGACTAAAACAACTGAATAAATTATGGAGTGGGACAGACAGAACTACAAAAATTAGATGTTTAAGAGCATGCATCTTTCCCATTGCAACATACGCCTGTGAGACATGGACACTTACTAAACAAGCTGAACAGCGCATAAACGCCTTTGAATATAAATGTTATAGACCAATGTTATAGATCAATGTTATAGAGTTCTAAGAATATCTTGGGTAAAGAAAAGAACAAATGCATCCATACTTCAAGAGTTGAATATTGAAAAAGGTTGGCTATTAAAGACGATAAAACAAAGAAAATTGAAATATTTTGGTCACTTGAAACGTCACGAAAGCTTGGAGAGAACAATAATGGAGGGGTATATGCCTGGGAAGAGAGGAAGAGGAAGGCCAAAGAGAAGATGCGCGCAGGATGTGGCGGATGATCTCCAGATGGGTGTATCAGACGCGGGAAATCTTGCTTATGATCGAGAGGTTTTCCGGAAGGTTGTTATGGGAGCGAGGTTCTGCAAAGGACATGCTACTGAATGAATGAATGAATGAATGAGGGCTCCTCAGGGGCAAGATCCTCCCCATTATATTCCAAGTCCCAGTATGTCGATGGGCTGACCAACTCTGCTAGTAGCCATGACTAGATCAAGTGCAGATAAGTCTACCCTTAATCACTGTCGTGATAAAAGAACAGATACTACACTTTAATCTTAGCAAAAATGTCATGAAAAAATACAAAGTGCTTGTTGTATGACTGTCATCATCTTGCTCTTATCTAGGTAACTTGGGTTCATACAGGCAACAATAAATCTGCTCGCTATGAGAATCAAATATTTATTGTATATACATTTACAGTATGCGTTGACGCATATTACATATCACAGATAGTTAATCTCAAACACAGAGTTGTCATACAACAATCTAGCACACTATCTAGCCTATGTATATATATATCTATGAATATCTATTGAGTCCCTCTCAGGCAGGCCTTGTTGCCTCTCTCACGTCCGTCTGTCCTCTGCCGGTCTCCGCGTGTCCCAATCTGACACGGGCGGTAACTCTGTCCGAGTTCCTCGTGGACCCCGCTTTAGGCGGGCCACATCAGTGTCCACGGACCCATGGACTCGATGACCGGTGGTTCGAGAAGGCTCTAGATTACTCGGGCTCTGAGCGACTCGCTTCTCTCTCTTGGGCTGGAGTTGCAGCCCTCTAATAATATATCTAATGGTGAGACGGTGACAGCTGGATATAACAAAACGGGGAGACTTGAGACTGAAATTAACTAAATTGGAACCTGACATAAAATCTCTTTGCTGCAAGCATCAAGCGCAATGATCTCACTAAATTTAAATAATTACTAATAATTAAAATAATATAGAAAAATGTTTCATTAAAATTATTTTGTACTTGAATTTCAGTTCTCCATTATATTCTTTGAAAATTTACTTACTGTGTTTGCTCAATAGTTTCCTAGTGATTTCTTCCTAAAACATATCGGTCCTTTGGCTAGGATCGAGTGCATTTGCTTCTCCCCCCCCCCCCCCACCCTTAGTAGTGCGCCTGGTCTGGTCGGGGGCCGGGATGATCAAATAAATACCCATCACATATCTTCACCTTAGATGTGGGCCTGGTGGACCACTGTTGGCAATAGCTCACAGTGAGACTAAGGGTCCACACAAAAAAAGGGGGTGGCGGGGGAACCAGTTTGTCTGGGGTAACCGCCAACTCCCCCCCCCATTCACCCAACACAACCGACACACAGGGACGCGGGACCTGGGGCTCTGACCCCTCTGGGAACCGTGAACCCTTCTAAAAAAAATTTAAGTTTCTTTAGTGATCATTTCATTTTTTTAATATTAAAAATGATGCATATGTTGGGGGGGGGGGGGCATTAGAATTTTAGAAAGGCTTAGGTGGGGCATAGCACAAAAAAGGTTGGGAAACACTGGCATAGCGATTGGGTATGCCTGTATCATTCACAGGATAAAATATTAGATGTAATATCCAGACGATATTAAAACAAATTATTTATAAAATTCCCACATGTCTAAATTAAAGCCTTTACTTTTACACAAACTTTAAAGATAATTTAAAATTATTATCTGGTTATTTATCTTATATATAAATTGCGATCTCCGTCTGTCTGTCTGTCTGTCTGTCTGTCTGTCTGTATGTATGTCCGTATGTCCTTTGTGCGCTCGCGAACGGCCCATCCGATTGAGATGAAATTTTCTACACGTCTTCCTTTCATTCCAATGCAGCCCACTGTCATATTTTTTAAGTGTGAAATCGGCTGCTTACCCAATATTATTTCATTTTTCACTTTTCATTATAATTTAATATATCTCAGGGGACTTAACTCTGTAAAAGTTATTTCAAGGGGCATAACTTTTCTGTATAACTTATAGTCATATTGTGGCATCGTTTTCAAAGATTTATAAACTCTTTGTCCATAGTTATGTACCGGCATATGAGTTATAATAAATAATGATACAATCTGTAAGGCATTTTCAAAGTTTTCATAAAAATAATGCACAATGCATAACATTGTAACTCATCTTTTTATGCTTAAGAAGTTACTGTAGTCATGCAGGTGATTAGAAAGAGTTTTCATTAAAAATAATGGATGGTGTGTGGAAGGACATTCTTTTAAGTTACTTTTTTTGTTGTATGAATTTAATGAGACGCTACCCTCCAGGAGCTGGGCAAAGCCACGCCGGGTCAGATAGATAGACAGACCCACCTTTTCGCTGCAGTTGTCTACAGGCATATGCGTTAAAATCCTCCTCCTCCTCTCCCCTCCTCCTCCTCCTACCCTCTTCCTCTTCCTCTCCCCCTCCTCCCTCTCCCTCCTCCTCCTCCCTCTTTCTCCTCCTCCTCCTTCCCTCCCTCCTCCTCCCTCTTCCTCCTACCTCCTCGCCCTCCTCCCTCCTCCTAATCACTCCCCTTCCTTCCTCCTCCCTTCTCCTCCTCTCTCCTCCCAATCCCTCCTCCTCCCTCCTTCTAATTCTACGTCCTCCCCCTTATCCCTCCTCCCCCTTCTCCTCCCTCCCCCTCCTACCTCCTCCCCCTCCTCCTCCCTCTCCTCCTCCCTTCTCCTCCTCCCTCCTCATCCTCTCTCCTCTTCCCTCCTCCTACCTCTATCTCCTCCCTCCTCCTCCCTCCACATCCCTCCTCCTCCTCCCTCTTCCTCCTCCTCCTACCTCCTCCTCCTCCCTCCTCCTCCTCCTTCTCCGTTCTCCTTCTCCCTCTTCCTCCTCCCTCCTCCTAATCACTCCTCTTCCTTCCTCCTCCATTCTCCTCCTACTCCCTCCTCCTCCTACGTCCTCCCCCTCATCCCTCCTCCTCCTACCTCCTCCTCTCTCCACCTCCCTCCTCCTCCTCATCCCTCTTCCTCCTCCTCCCTCCTCATCCTTCCCCTCCTTCTCCTCCCTCATCCTTCTCCCTCTTCCTCCTTCTCCCTCTTCCTCCTCCCTCCTCCTAATCACTCCTCTTCCTTCCTCCTCCATTCTCCTCCTACTCCCTCCTCCTCCTACGTCCTCCCCCTCATCCCTCCTCCCTCCTACCTCCTCCTCTCTCCACCTCCCTCCTCCTCCTCATCCCTCTTCCTCCTCCTCCCTCCTCATCCTTGCCCTCCTTCTCCTCCCTCATCCTTCTCCCTCTTCCTCCTCCTCCCTCCGCCTCCTCCCTCCACCTCCTCCCTCCGCCTCCTCCCTCCTCCTCCATCTCCCTTCTCCTCCTCCCCCTGCGTTCTTCTCCTCCCTCCTCCTCCCCCTCCCTCTTCCTCCTCCTACCCTCCTCCTCCTCCTCGCTCCTCCTGCCTCCTCCTCCTGCCTCCTCCTTCCTCCTCCCTCCTCCTACCTCCTCTCTCCTCTTCCTAATCCCTCCTCCTCCCTCCTATTCCTCCCTACTCCTCCTCCTCCTTCCTCCTCCCTCCTCCTCTCTCCGCCTATCTCTTCCTCCCTCCTAACTCCTCCCTCCTCCACCTCCCTCTTCCTCCTCCCAGCTCCTACTCCTCCTTTTCCTTCTTCTGCTGATGCTGCTGCCGCCGCTCCATTTACCCAAGTTAATTGTTGGGGAAGATGTAAAGATCTTTCAAGTGCTCTTTCTAATGCTTTTTGTAAGTTGGTCTTCGTTTATCTAAGGTTGTTCTAACTGCAACCAATAAATGATTAGACAGACAGGCAGACAGACAGACAGACAGACAGAGAGGGAGGGACGGACAGACAGACAGACAGACAGACAAACAGACAGACAGACAGACAGACAGAGAGAGTCGGGAACGGGAACTTATATGACTACTTATATGAATTAAATGAGATGCTCGCCATCAGGGGCTGGGCGAAGCCGGGCCGGATCAGACAGACAGACAGACATATAGACAGACAGACAGACAGATAGATAGTCGGGAACGGGAACGGGAGCTTATATGACTACTTATATGAATTAAATGAGATGCTCCACACCAGGAGTTGGGCGATGCCGGGCCGGGTCAGACAGACAGACAGACAGACAGACAGACAGACAGACAGACAGACAGACAGACAGACACACAGACAGACAGACAGACAGACAGACAGACAGACAGACAGACAGTCGGTAACGGGAACGAGAATTTATATGACTACTTATATGAATTAAATGAGATGCTCCCCACCAGGGACTGGGCGAAGCCGGGCCGGGTCAGCTAGTGTTACATATAACTGTCTTTAATTACTTTGAAAAGTTTATAAAACAATAAGATACATATTATAATTTTTTAATCACTTAATACATTAATGCTACTTTTAGTTATGCCCCTTTAAAAGAACTGTTATGTTGTTAAGTCTCTTCTCACTAATTTAATAACGTCTTCCGTTTAATGTGGTTTTATTTCGTACAAAACAGTGTGTATTTACAAGGTGCATTGTGTTTTGCTTTACATTTGCAGACACAACTAGATCCAAGACGTCAAACGCAGCAAGAATTTCTAAATTTCTGTGTAATGACTGCATACTATTTATTATTATGGAACGGTAAATGTAGCGATGTTTGAATCGATGAATTATTGTTTTCAGTATTTACAATTCCAAAGAAAAACTTAGAGTATCTTTTAAAATAACACACATGGATCCTCGTAAATTCTTTAGTTCAATAGATGGACGGAAGTGAATGTGTACAAATGTTGAATGTTTTATATGAAATAAGGTTTTCATATGGGTTTGCCCAAAGTGCATCGATTATTTTACATTTGTTAAAATAAGGGCTCGCAGTTTCCCAGGGGGTCAGAGACGTCCCGTCAACCCCCCCCCCCCCCCCCCCCGCGTCCCTGTGTGTCATTTAGATGACCTGCCTGTGCATGTCACCCTGCCAAGATCAAGTGCAGATACTACTACACTTTGATCTGAGCCAAAATGCAGAGAAGCGTGATCCATTCCTTTATAGTGGCATATGGCATGAAACAATATTACTTGTTGATGATGATGGCGAAGGTATCATTTTTTTTTCTTTTGCGAACACAACATATACATTCATAACCACACGATAATATCACATCCATGGCAAGGCGTAATTACGTACACATTACTTGTTGATGATGATGATAATGATGATGGTGGAGTAATCATTTGTTCACGTGCATACTGAAATCTTTGAATATAATTTATTTCATACTCCAATAATTCTCATTCACACTTAGTTTTATTTAATCAAGTTTGACTACATCATTCAATTTTTCATACTCCAAGTATTGTCATTCTCTTTTGCTTTCTGAACATGGTACATAGTGTATGTACCTACAACATTTCCCCATACATTAAACATTGCAACAAGCATCCCATTTTACAATGTAAAATTCGTAGCAGGTGTATTTGGCTTGTTTCTTGAGCGTGTAGGCGAGAGAGAGAGAGAGAGAGAGAGAGAGAGAGAGAGAGAGAGAGAGAGAGAGAGAGAGAGAGAGAGAGAGAGAGAGAGAGAGAGAACGAACGAACAGACTTTATTTTCAAAGGGTAACAAATTGGGCACGCAGGCCCGTCTTACATTCGGCCCTTCCAATCACTCATCTTTCTTTTATCAACAGTGCATAGGAAAAAAACATTGTCACATGAATTTTGTAAACATAAACAATGCATATGACTATGTTATGAGACACATCCACCACCCACCCACACATCTCCCATTCACTCCAACTCCCCCACCCAACCACACACACATACAATACATTCCCCCACCCATCCACCACATCCCTACACCTACACATCTCCCCACCCACACACACCTCTCACCCACCACACATCCCATCCACCCACACCCCAAGCACACATACATTGAATAACCCACACATCCCCCACCTACTCACATCTCCCCACCCACACACAAATCCTCTACCCGTCCCATTTCCCACCAACAATCACTCACCTAATATCCTCCTCCACCCACACACCTCCAACCACCCAGCCAAACACACATTCCTCAGCCACACACACATCTCCCCGTCAACTCACATATTCCGCACCTACCTACACACAAATTCCGCACTCACCCACATAATCTCCCATCTCCCTCAGCCCACTCACAGATCCCGAGCCCACACCTACAAACACCCCCCACCATCTCCTAACCTGCTGTCATAAGTCGGGGTGCCCCACCGGCTATATGAAAGTATTATTTAATGGCGAGCAACCCCAAATAGTCAGAATCTGACTAGGGACAAAATCTATATGGCTGAACTACAGATTAAGCCCATGAATATCCAACGTACAGCTCCAAGTGGCTCGTTACAAAATGAAATGAGCTGTGCTGAATATTCGCCAAGGAATGGGAAAGAGAAGGTTAGCTAAGATAGATGTTTAAGTCTAAATATATGAGTATAGACGACTATCTCAGTACAGGCTTTTCTCCCTGACTGCTCTCTTCCTTGGTGTCTAAGTGAACCCCCACCAATGTACACAACAACACGTATGCACAATTGGAAAAAATATAATGACAGAACTATGAGTTACAATACTACAACATTTATTTGCTAATCATAACAATAGACATAGGATGATTGTCAATATGAGGATGATGATATCATATAGATAGTGATGAGAAACATTACGTAACTTGTTACTTGATCTATCTGGATCTGTGGTCCAGATCCCCACTCTCCAGTAGACTCAACAAAAAAGAGAACAGCTTGCCGGTATTCTGACGAATCCTGTCAGTCCTGACACTACCTAGTCAGTAGTCTCTAGTCTTGAGATCTATAACATAGGTGCTCCTTGTGAGAGCTTGAAAGAAAGTCAAGAATGTGTTATATCTAATTCTACATCAGCGCAATCCTAATTAAAACATATAACACAAACATATACAATGACCAGTCTGGCCAAGTTTATCTTCCAGCTCTACTGCGTTCACCATCCTCCTTTTCCCTACTGTCTTTAGTCTGGGACGGGCTTTTCAATTGTCTCACACGCCTGTAATGATTACATTTCTGCCGCCCATGTCCATGTCGCTGATACAGAAATTCTGTGTCGTACAGCCGCTCCGTCCAAAGTTGGTTTAGCAGCTCACAGGATCGGTAATGGTATTATAATAATGCCGGGTCATCCGGGCTTACAAGCCGTGACCAGTAGCTGTGCCAGGTTCCCATGCATTACCGTGAACGCACGCCCACAATACACTGAGAAAGTTTAGCACCATATACCCTATACCAATTGTGGGTAATGTCTGTACCATTACACCTCTGCTTCCAACACAATCGTTGGCCAATGTGCCAATGCGCAGACAATAGCATAACACTTCATATTGGTAGGTTTGCATATGACAAATCAATATATCAAACATCCAATACACATAAACATATTGATTAAACTAGACATATTATGATACTTTAACATCATAGCATAATGCACTAGTTAGTTTGTATGTATACGAAATGAGACGTATATACACAAAAAGAATATGTACGAAGCATATTACTAGCATCGTATATTCATGTGAAATTACACATACATACATCCAACATATCCGTAAACATTATATTACTTCAAGATGGACATCTAATTATACTCAACATAATAGCATCAGGCATTATTAATGAGTACTAATATTGTATAGCTACAAAATGAGATATACAACAAGTCTAATTGAAGTGACCACACAGACCAGCCATATTTGCTGATCTGCCCGGTTTAATCACCACTTAGTTACTGCTGTGGTAAGAATTAAAGAAATAGTCAGTTGACTATATTCTGTACAACAAATGCACACACCAAAAGGCAACTAGGATAGTGTACAAAGAAATGACAAGCATCTACCAAGACACCTAAAAGTATACTTAGACAATGATATTTATTGAAATAACCTATGTCAGATATAGACTGACTAGTTACTAAGAAATAATTCTCCTAGTGAAATCTAGCAACATAAGAATCATACATATGACTACAAACATTGAGCTGGCTGCCTACCTGTTCTGAAGTCAGACTTAATCTAAAGGGAACAGGTCTAGCGTGGGTTTTTATACCTAGCCTAGCAGTAGACACTTATCTCCCAGGAATTCCATTCATAAATTCTTCTTATCTCCCCCTGACGTTAATTGCAATTATCTCCAAGTCTGTCCAGTCATAAAAATTCTTTCTGCATGCACACTAGCCTTCACACCTGTGGGTCTGACAATTATTAGCCCCCTGAGTCTTATCAGTGATTTCACACCTTGCACCTCTAGTCTCTACCAGATGGAGGTCAGCCATCGCGGTTGGGCGATTTCCTAGCTATGCTTATCAGGTGTCATGTCAAGGGAACAATTAGGTTCTCATGGTCAACAGCCAGTTTACAACTCTGTTGGTAAACCAGGTTTGCTTGCGTCATGCCTGGTTGGTTTTAATTACCATTCAGTCCCCTGAGTCTGCCCTCCAGTCTGGCTGGATTGATAACCTCTGGGGGTGACCGGTACTGGTGTCAAATTAACTTCCCAAATAGAAAGCCATCTGTGGTGGTTTGTTTACTTGCAGGCTTTGCAAGCTTACGTCAAGTCTATATAGCCTTGAATATAGAGAAAACAGTTTTGTTGATTCTCTACATGGCCCATCAAAAGTGAACCGAGAACTGTTCTGGGATGTAAAGGCGGCATTTCATGACACCTGCACACACTCACCCACCCACATATCCTCTACCCACCCACACATTCTCTACCCACCCATCCCCCAACCAAACATCCCTTAACCACACATCCTTACTCATATACAATCACCCACCCACACATACTCTACCCAACCACACATCCCTTAACCACACACCCCTACCCAAGCACAATCTCCCCACCCATACAAACATCCCTCACACACATCTCCACCCACCAACACATTCCCCATTCACAAACACACACCTGCCATCCAAGCACACACAACCCACACACACATCCCCAACCCATACATTCATCCCCTCACACATCCCTAGACACACGTACTTATCCCTCAACCACTAACACCCACACATCCCTTACCCACTCATCAACACATACATCTCCTATCTACCCACCCACACTCACACATCCCAACCACCCATCAAAGCACACATCCCCCACCCTCACACACATCCTTCACCCACCCGCAAACCCAACCACACCTTCACCCATCCACACAAACATCATTTATCCACACCCAGCTCCCATCCCACACAACACCACACCCACACACATCCCAAAGACACATCCCTCACCCACACACACATCTATCCACACATCTCCTACCCATCCACACATCCCCCAACTACAATCACCCTAACTACCCATACATACATCCTCCATCCAGCCACACACACCCCAACCCAGCCAGACAAATCCCCCACCCACACACACATCTCCAAATCCATCGCCCACACCCATCACGCACCCCTCCCCCAAACCACACACATCCCCCACACACATTCACCCACACATCTCTCATCCACACACACTCCCCACCCATCTACCCAAACATCCCACACCCTAAAAACATCCCTCACCCACACACACATCCCCAAACCCAAAACCACCCCCACCTGCACACATCTCCCACCCACAACATATCCCCACACCCACATCTCCCCACCCACACATATACCCCCACCCATCCCATAACCCACCATCAATCATCTACCAACATATCCTCCTCCACCCACTCACCCACAACCACCTAGACAAAACACACATCCCCACCCACAAACACATCTCCCCATACACCCATACATCTCGCACGCACCCACACACAAATCCCCCATCCACCCACACACAAATCCACCACCCACCCACACAATCCCACCCCGCCCACCCACACATCATGAGCCCACCCACACACATCACGAATCCACCCACACACACATCCCCCATCCCCCAACCTACTATTATGATCAAACTCCCACACTTTACACACACACATACAGTGACGATTGTCGTGAGCATTGTCGCAAAATTGTAAAGAAAATGGAGAAAAATTGTACATATACATTTTGTAACTTAAAAATTAGTGATGCAATTCAACTCTTCCTCTCTCTCTCTCTCTCTCTCTCTCTCTCTCTCTCTCTCTCTCTCTCTCTCTCTCTCTCTCTCTCTCTCTCTCTCTCTCTCTCTCTCTCTCTCTCTCTCTCTCACTCTCTCTCTCTCTCTCTCTTACTAACGATCTCACTCACATTACAGTAATGTTATAGTATACATGATAAAATCAAGTGTCATACATACAAAATGATAATGTGAAAGATGAAAATACACACAAAATATGGAATGGCATGTTACAGGACATGCGAGCACCCAATTTCTCTCTCTCTCTCTCTCTCTCTCTCTCTCTCTCTCTCTCTCTCTCTCTCTCTCTCTCTCCCTCTCTCTCTCTCTCTCTCTCTCTCTCACACAGGCACACACACATTCCCCACACACACACACACACACACACACACATATCCCTCACATACACACCCATACATACATCCTCACATCTAGACAAATACATGATGCCTCACATGATCACTGAAACTAATAAGAACAAACTCCCACACTTTACACACAATTGAGACACTGACGATTGTCGTGAGAATTCTCGCAATTGCAAGAAGTGGAGAAAAAATTGTACATATACATTATGTAGCGTAAAAATTAGTGATGCAATTCAACTCTCTCTTCTCTCTCTCTCTCTCTCTCTCTCTCTCTCTCTCTTGCTCTCTCTCTTGCGCTCTCTCTCTGTCTCTGTCTGTCTCTCTCTCTCTCTCACACACACACACACACACACACACACACACACACATACACACTAACTCTCTCACTCACATCACAGTAATGTTATATTATACATGATAAAATCAAGTGGCATCAAAATGATAAGATGAGAATATAAAAAAAAATATGGAATGGCTTGTTACTGTCACAAAACAAAACCTTGCGTTTAACCAGTTGATTATTATAGAGGCTTTCTGATTAAACGGACTATCTGCTAGCGACAACTATTTTACTAATAAATAAAACAAATCGGATGTTAAACCCCAGGACGGTAAATAGTTGCAGCAGCATGGGGTTACATTGGGTCGACAACAGGGGAACATTTGGAAGTGAGTGAGCTGAATCATACATCGCTTTGACAGATTATAAACAGGTCGGAGTGGAAGCGGAAGTACTCAGCTCGGAAGAAAACAGTCCATCTGTCAATTTATAGTTTCCGGACAGCAAAAAGATTGGCAGCTTGTTGGGGAAAACTGTTGTTGGGATCATACCGTAACTCGTTAGTTTGTTGGGGGAGTCAAAACAAATGATGACAACTTTGACAGTGACTAGGCCAGGGAAAATCGATTCTTGACAATGGATGATATGCCCATATAACACCTGCAGGACATCAACCATGTCACGTGACCAATTTTAGAGGTTTTGCCAAAAACCATTATTGGAGAGGACAGTTGAACTCAAACCTTGGATTTTAGTGGACGTGCTTCGGCACTGCAGTTCTGATTTGGAAAATGTCTACCGTGTGCGAATTGAGTTAATTTAATTTTACACGTGCCTGTCATGGCAAGAGTGGATGTAATTGGATCTAACTGCGGTGTTGCCTAAGGTAGAACCTATTATAATTAGTTCTAATTAATATAGGCTGTAGCCTTGTTAAAACTAAAGTGTCCCCTCTGCTGTGTGTCCACCGTGACGAGGTAGAGGGGCTTGTGCGTTCCAATGACCCCAAGAGCTAGGCCGACGGTAGCACAGCTACTGGTAGGGCCACCCATGTCGGACAGGTCAAGGGAGAGGAACCAGACTAAGAGACACACAAACCTGCCGCCTTGTAGGTAGACTAGGGACAGTCAAAGGCTAGGGAAAGCACCCCGAATAAATGCTTGTCGAAATCGGATGTACTGAGCCACAGGCTTGACAAAGCAGTGCAACGTAAAACCTGCTGCCTTGTAGGTAGACTGGGGACAGTCAAAGGCTAGGGAAAGCATCCCGACAAATGCTTGTCGAAATCGGATGTACTGAGCCACAGGCTTGACAAAGCAGTGCAACGTAACTTAATTCATGATGTCACAAATCAAAATTAATCGTTATGGTGCTAATCCCGTGAAGTCCCATCAGGCGGCGATAGTGCCGGGCCCCCTGCCTCGAGGGGGTCCACCCATGACTACTGGTGGTCACCTTCCCCTGTGCTGTGGAGTCAAGGCACAGAGGAGTAGGTTAAGAGCTATTGACCAAATACCCCGGACACTCAACATACTACAGTGGAATGCCGAAGGAGTTTACAAGAAGAAAGACTCCCTAACACAGCGTCTTCATAAAGATAGAATAGATGTGGCATGCATTCAAGAGACACACCTCAACGCCAATCACAAATTCTCAGTCAGAGGATATCAGGCCACACGGTTCGACCGCGAAGGACACAAAGGAGGAGTTCTAATACTTACACGAAATACAATATCTTGCAGCGAAGTATCTATGATCTCTGACAACCAAACGGAAATTATAGGTGGTGATATAATGATAAAGGACGTGAAAATAAGAATCTACAATCTGTATAGCCCAGCAGATAAGGACCTTACACTCTCAAACATGAAAATAACTGACACAAACTGCATTATTGTCGGAGACTTTAATAGCCGTTCAGAAAGATGGGGATACCCAGATACCGACAAAAGAGGAGATGAATTGGAGGACTGGGAAATAGACTCAAATCTCCATCTACTCAACAAAGCGGATGACACACCGAGCTTCTACTCCAGAAGATGGCTTACCACTTCTACTCCAGACTTAGCTTTCTGCACAGGAGACATCCTCCACAAAATCGATCGCAATGTGCTGGACCAATTAGCAGGTAGTGACCACAGACCAATCAAGCTTGTAATGAACATGGGGTATGTTCCACAGGAGCAAAAGCCCTTGCCCCGCTGGAATTACAAGCAGATTGGGACAGATTTGCCATACTAACAGACAAATATTGTGAAAACATAAATACACGATATGGCAACATAAAGCAAATGGTGGAAAGTCTAAACAGAGCGATAATACAGGCAGCCACTGAGTCCATTCCTAGAGGAGCGAGGAAAAATTACAAACCATACTGGACTGAAGAACTACAAAGTTTGGAGGACAAAGTTGAAGATGCCAGGAAGACAGCAGAGAGAGAACAAACAATTGAAGCGAATATCTCTCTCAAAGCCATCTCAGTAAAATATAAAAGAACAGTAAATCAAACAACAAGAGATTGTTTGAGGAAAAAAACAGAAAACCTGAATTTTGACAGGGATGGAAACAAACTATGGAAACTAGTGAAAGCCATGAACAATGAAGGACCTAGAAACAAACAAATAACAATTAAACAAGGAAATGCCTTGCTTACAGGAAAAAAGGCTGCAAATGCACTAATGGAACACTATGCAAATGCAAACCACATTGATATTACAACCGAACAGAAGAAAGCAATCAAAGACAAACAGATACATCATTGAAATACAGAGACAGCAGCAGAATATATGATGGCAAATCTAACAATGGAAGAAATGGAACAGGCAATGAATACCCTAAAAAAGCAGAAATCACCAGGAAAGGATGGAATCACAAATGAAATGCTAATAGGACTAGGCACCAAGGCAAAGAAGAAACTACTAGCAGTCCTAAATAACAGCTGGAAGAGAGGAATAGTCCCATAGGCATGGAAAGAAGCTATACTAATACCAGTCCCAAAGAAAGGAAAAGACCTGGAAGAACCAAATGGCTATCGACCTATCAGTCTACTTAGCTGTGTAGGAAAATTAATGGAACGCATTATCAATGGCAGGCTAACATGGCATCTGGAAGAAAACAAACTCTTAACACCACACCAAGCAAGATTCAGAAAGTACAGATCCACTGAAGATCAAATAACCTATATAGCTCAGGAAATAGAGGATGCCTTCCAAGAGAAAAAGCACACACTAGCAGTCTGGATAGATTTAGAAAAAGCATTTGATAAAGTATGGAAGGAAGGACTGAAAGTAAAACTGCAAAACATGCATGTTTGTGGAAAAATGTATAAATGGATCAGCCACTACATTGAGAACAGAACTGCCAGAACAAAAGTACAAGGACAAACAAGTAAAATGATGCTGCTGGAGCAAGGTGTCCCCCAAGGAGGAGTTCTTTCACCAACATTATTCCTAGCATATATAAATGACATCACAGAAAATTTTCCAGCCAGAGTACACACATCCTCCTTTGCAGATGACCTAGCCATATGGACATCTGAAGAATATATTAGTACAGCTAACAGCAGAATACAGCAAGCTTTATTAGCGCTAGAGGACTGGTCAAAATCATGGCTAGTGAAGATAAGTGAGGAGAAAACAACATGTACAGTGTTCTCCCTCTCAAATAAAACTCAGCAACCTAAGCTGGCATTGAATGGAAAAATATTGCGCCATGAAGAAAATCCAAACTATCTAGGAGTCACCTTTGATCGTCGCCTGACATGGAAGACACAGGTTGAGAAAAATCGAACAAGAGCAAGGCAGAGAATGGCAATCATGAAAAAGCTTGCTGGTACAACGTGGGGAGCAGATGAGAAAGTTCTCAAGAAGTTATATACTGGACGGGTGAGGCCAGTACTGGAATATGGCATTGCAGCTTGGGCAACAGCAGCTAAGTCAAACTTTAACAAAATAAGTAGAGTCCATAACCAAGGAATGCGAATCATAACTGGAAGCCTGAAGACAACGCCTATTAATGAACTAGAAAAGATCACTTGTTTACAACCAATGCAGGATAGAAGAGATAGCAGAGCCCAGCAACAAGCAGAAAAATTTAGAAGATTGACAGACCACCCTATGTATAACAGATTTAATGGTTTTGGAAAGGGAAGACTGAAGCGTAGCAACTTTGTAGAAACTGCAAAACGAAGGATTAGGGCAGATCCTATACTTAACATATCAACAGTCAAGCCCATATACAATGCAAACAAGTTCCCAGCTTGGAGACAGCAGCAACTGCCTGAGATGATAGAAAACATTCCTGGTATTGAGAAAAAGAACACTAGGCATGAAACCGAAAGAAGAGAAATAACCCTAAACTACATAAAAGAACATTATCCAAGCAGGAATTGGAACCATGCATATACAGATGGATCAGCCAAAAATTCAATAGAGAATGGAGGAGGAGGAATTCTAATAAATTTAAAAAATGGAGCGAAAAAAAACACATTCAATGGCAACTGGAAAGACCCAGAGGCATGAAATGGAATATTGCTTGGATAGCAAATCCATTATGTGGAAAGTCCAAATCGAAAGCTCGCTGTGTCAGCTTCATAAAAGGTGGAAAAGTGTCCTAGTGGCACGAAATGGAATATTGCTTGGATAGCAACTCCATTACGTGGAAAGTCTGAATCAAAAGCCCATTGTGTGGGCTTCATAAAAGGTGGAAAAGTGTCCTAGTGGCATGAAATGGAATATTGCTTGGATAGCAAATCCATTACGTGGAAAGTCTGAATGAAAAGCCCATTGTGTGGGCTTCATAAAAGGTGGAAAAGTGTCCTAGTGGCATGAAAGGAATATTGCTTGGATAGCAAATCCATTACGTGGAAAGTCCGAATCAAAAGCCCACTGTGTGGGCTTCATAAAAGGTGGAAAAGTGTCCTAGTGGCACGAAATGGAATATTGCTTGGATTGTAAATCCATTACATGGAAAGTCCGAATCGAAAGCTCACTGTGTGGATGTCATCTGCAGACTGCATACTTCTGGTTTCCGGAAGAACAGCCTATGGTGAACGGAAGGCCCAATATACGGAAGTGAGGCTAAGCAGCCATGTGCAGGACGTGACGATTCCTTGGGTGAGCCCAGTACCAGAGCGCTATGTATCGGCTCTGCAAGTATGGAAGCCTCCTTGGATGGCGGGGAATGCCCACGGTCTGCCCCTGCCTTCCCTTGAGGGCTGACCAGGATCTTTGGCTGTTCTATATGGACCAGCTGGGATGGGGGATAACACCACAACAGTGAAAGTCAAACGTCCTAAGAAACCCCCGGGAAGGTTATCCCGGTCAACAAATGCCCGCAGAAGTCGGATGTGTCGGCCTAGCGGCGCAAGAACGCAGCTCTGCTGTAAACAGGCACAACGCAATCACATCCGAAAAAAACTCCGGATCAACGAAGAAGAAGAAAACTAAAGTGTGATGATTAGCACTGTTAGTGGAAAACTAGCTAGAGTAGGAGAGTGATACTTGGCTCTGTTAGTTGAAAATAGATTAGTGAAGTGTCGATAAGCTTTACTAGTTGAGAATTGAGTAATGAGGAATAATTGGGATATTCCAGTGGGTGCTCCCTGGTGGGGGGGGGGGGGGGGGGGGGGGGGGGTTCCGCATTCTGTTTGCTGATTTTTTTCTTGTCTTGGCCTGATGATAACCTATGTGGTCAGTTCATCTGTCCCTGACAGGTTCACTGTATTTTCTGAGCGAGGCCGATGGCCACGATCATCTAATAGAGATCAGTGACGGGGAGGCTATCACCAGTTGTATGATTTATTTTACAGATTCCTCTGGTTGGAATGAAGAACCCGGAACCAAGGAAAAATACGATCCCGGATAAAGTTTGGCGCAGGAAGATTGGCCAGCAACAAAGAGCTTATGCTAGAGGAAGATGATCAACATTGCTCAGTGGAGCTGAATGGTATATGTATCCTACAGGATAAATACCGAATGAGTTTAGGTCATACCAGTTTTAACACACCAGTCGTGATGGATATTCAGTTCACTTATGACTAGAACAAAAATAAAGGACTCTATTGGAGTATAGACAATAACTGTTTAATAGTGAGAACTAGAGAACATTTAGCAAGAGACAAAAAGTCCTGTTCATAGGACAGTGTTCCATGTTTGTTTCACTGTGCCTGAATTATGAAGCCAGAGTTTCTATAAACTATTAGGAACAGTTGTGTTAGGAACAATACTAATATTTTCCACGGATTATATATTTACATGGGATTCAGATCTCATGGTCATCAGAGTTCCTGGAGGAGGACATGTCTGGAGAGAAGGATACGACTTCGGTGAGGTTTATCGTACTGACTCGTGTGATGTCATGTAATCCTTGCCATGATGTGTGCACTATGATCCTGAACTTTGAAGGCTGACATACACATTTATGTTATAGTACACGACACACATTTTCTTCGCATACACGTCTCATATACGTTACACTTTTCTTTTAATAAATTAATCTTTATTAATTTTTAGAAGCAAGAGTTGTTGAGTATGTTGCGTTGGGGAAGTATGAGAGGGGGGCATAGTACGACAGTGAGAGAGTGATAGGAAAAGGTGTCCACGCGCTGATGGAGTGTGTTGGATGGAAGCTGGTGGATTCTCCAGAATATTGATAGGGAAAAAAATATTATAATGTGGGTGTTGACTCTCGTCACTCCAGGGACGACACTTTAAAGGAGGACACGACATTATTGGGGGCTCGATAACGGAATCTTTGGACAGCGGGATCTCTCGTAAACGGAATCCCTGGACAGCGGGGTCTCTCGATAACGGAATCCTTGGACAGCGGGATCTCTCGGAAACGTGATCCTTTGACAGTGGGATCTTCTGACAACGGGGTCTTTTGACACGGGATCCTTAGTTATAAGAGGGAGATATCATATTGGAGAATCCAGCTAGAGTGAATGTGGATAGGGGTTAGGACTAATATCTTACCTGTTCACACTTCACACGTCTGCATAGGTCTGTGGTCCTGATTCTACTCTTGTCACTGAGTGAATGTGCTGTGTGTGGTAATATCTAGATTTATAGTTCTTGTTCATATATCTGTATAGTAATTTGCAGTTATATTGTACTCGACCTGCTAGCTTACCTCTCTGTATAATGGCCACCCCTAAACTAAGCAAAGCAGAATTAAGGGCAAAGGGGGAAGACATGGGATTGGCGGGTTCTGCTCTAACGGATTACATACAGGAAGTGGATAGAGAGTATCTTCAAGCAGAACGGGAAGATCGAAAGGCCGAGTTGGAATTGAGAAGGATGGAGTTGGAACAAGAAGCTAGGAAATTGGAAGCAGAACAAGCCGCGAGGAAATTGGAAGCTGAGCAAGCAGCTAAGAAATTGGAAGCTGAGCAAGCAGCTAAGAAATTGGAAGCTGAGCAAGCAGCTAAGAAATTTGAAGCTGAGCAAGCAGCTAGGAAATTTGAAGCTGAGCAAGCAGCTAGGAAATTGGAGGCTGAACAAGAAGCTCAGAAAAGGGAGCACGAGTACCGGATGAGGGAACTCGAGTTGAAGAGTCAATCTAATGGAGAAACTGAGGGAGCAGTTGGAGGTTCCTCCATCCCAGGCTCAACACCAGTAAGTGGACATGGGTACCATGCTATGAAGTTTCCTTTAGCGGTCTACGAGGAGGACAAAGAGAAGATTGACCTGTACCTTCAACGCTTCGAGGCTATGTCTGTTGCTATGGGTCTGGAGCGTAACAAATGGAATCTCAAGCTATCCCAGGGATTACGCGGGACCGGCTACGAGGTTTATTCTCGCCTGCCACCAGGACATGAGAACGATTATGACGAGTTAAAGACGGCTCTACTGAAACGATTCGAGGTTACGTCACATACCTACCGGAAAAAATTTCGAGCAGCGAAACGAGAACCGGGGGAGTTGTTTGCCGCCTACAGTTTGCGTCTAAAATCTTATCTCCATAAGTGGATGGATTTGGCTGGGTTTGCACATGACTATGAGAGTCTGGAAGAACTCATGGTGGTCGACCAGCTGAAGAAGCAAATGTCTAAACCTCTCAGGACGTTCCTGGGAGAACAAGGAGCGGAACGTATTGACCTCGTGACTAAATTAGCAGAACGGTTCGTCGAGGTACATGGGGAGGCAGGGGAAAACCTTTCCACCAACACCAAAAGTCAGGAGAAACATGACAAGAAGAAAGCCAAAAACTCAGGAACCAAAAAGTGGGAACCTTATGTGCAAAAATCAGCGGATAGTTCAGAGAAGAAGAAGGAGGGAAGCAAGAGCACTTCAAGCTCTACACCAAAACGACCGTGGTCGGAGAAGTGGTGTTCAATTTGTAAGTCACCCTCTCACAATACGAGAGACTGCAAATCGAAGGCTAAGAACCCTCACTTCGCAGCATGTCAAGTGACTTCCAAGGCGGTTGTCACGGAAAATGCCAAGGTCAACAAGGAAGCTCGCCACCAGGAGAGCTCACTCAAGTCTGGCAATAGAAAATCTAGGACAGGGAAATGGTGCAACCACTGCAAGTCAAACACGCACAATGCTATTGACTGCAGGTGAAAGTCAGGAGACACTCAATTCGTCGGGTGCCCCGGGAAACCTAAGGTGGAGCCCACCGAACAGGTCGAGGCCGAGGAAGAGACTCCAGACCAGGAAAAACCACCTGTAGTGGAATTGGTAGAGGTTAACGGTCGTCAAGTGGAGTGTTTATACGACACAGGACTGGACGGGGAGGCCGTGATTTCTGCGGATCTGGTGCATCCAGAACAATTCACAGGTGAAACCATTGAGATACAGCCTGCACAGAAGAGTGCTGTAGTCATGAAGTTGCCCATTGCTAATGTGGAGATTAGGTCAAGGTATGTCACCGGTACCATCAAAGCCGCTGTATTGACCGATCCCATTTTTCCAGTAATCCTAGGTTGCCGGTATGTCTTTCTGGGAATGCCCAGGGACCCAATCCATATGGGAGCAATGCAGACTCGCTCTCAGACGAAAACGGAAGAGGCAGAAGCAATTGTGACTAACCCAATGCCGGGGGAGCTACGAACTGCCCAGAGTGAGGATGAAACTTTACGTCCTTGCTACAGAAAGCTGCAGAAAAGTGCTGATCCACCAGGACGGGGGCAGTACTACATGAAGAATAGGATACTCTACAGGAGAGCAGGAAGGAGAGACAACCTATACGGTCAGCTAGTCGTCCCGAAAGCTCACCGGTCCCAGATTCTTCATATGGGGCATACCATCTCCTTTAGTGGACACATGGGTATTGCCGCCACCATGCAGCGGATTTCCTGCCACTACTATTGGCCGGGAATGACAGATGATGTGCGTCGGTATGTGAAGTCATGCCCTGAGTGCCAGAGGGTGGCACCGAAACACTGGACAGCACCGGTGGTGTTGGGTGAGATGCCCATCATGAACTCTCTTTCGAGAGGGTAGCCATCGATATCGTGGGTCCACTTCCCAGGACTAGGAAGAGGAACATGTATATACTCACAATGGTGGATTGCTGTACAATGTGGGGTGAAGCCATACCGTTGACCACGATTGACTCGAAAAGAGTGGCGGACGCACTGATGGAGGCCTTTACCAGATTAGGCTTTCCGGATCAAATTCTGACGGACAATGGATCTCAGTTTTGTGGAAAACTCATGGAGGAGGTATTTAGGGTGTTTCACTCTAACCACATACATACCAGCCCTTACCACCCTCAAGCCAATGGACAAGTAGAGCGTTTCAACGGCACGTTGATGACAATGCTCAGGAAACTAGCGCAGGAAAAACCTGATAGGTGGGATGAATATATCCCAGCAGCACTCTTTGCCTATCGGGAAGTTCCTCATGGCTCAACAGGACTACCACCCGCTACGTTGCTGTTTGGTCGTCCAATCAAAGGACCGTTGGAAGCCATGTTGAGGAGTTGGACTGAAGAGGGGACGTCAGAAGAAGTGATCTCATCCTATAAATACGTGGAGGAACTGAAAGAAAAACTCCACAAGGGATGGACTCTGGCAAATCAAAACTTGAAAAAGGCCAGGAAAAGACATGCGGCTTACTACAACCGTAGGTCTAAAGAAAGATCTCTAGAGGTGGGAGACAAAGTCTTGTTGCTACTCCCAACGGGAAACAACAAACTGGAGATAGGTTGGCAAGGACCATTTCCCGTGGAAAGGGTGATATCCAGAACCAACTATCAGATCCGGATCCGGGGAAAGTCGAAGATTTTCCATATCAATCTCTTGCGGAAATACGAAGAGAGACCCGGAGACAAGGCAGCTCACCTCATGGCAATGGCAGTTGCAGTGGAGACGGAAGTGGGAACCAACGAGGGCAGGGAATATCCCTTAGTACACCAGGAAACCTACAAGGATGTACAAGTGAACCCTGATCTGACCTCACAGGAGAGGGAAAAGATAACCCAGGTTCTCAAGTCTCATAAGGAGATACTGACTGATAAACCAGGACGAACGAGGTTGGTGGAGTTCGAGATGACTTTGACCACACAGGAGCCGGTTCGTCAAAAGGTTTACCCAGTGCCCTTCTCTAAAGAAAAGGCCCTGGAGGAAGAAATACAGAAACTGCTGGAGGATGACGTGATTGCACCATCCACATCCCCATACAATGCAGGGGTAGTTTTGTTACGGAAACCAAGTGGAGAACACCGGTTGTGTATAGACTACCGACTTCTGAACAGTCACACACAATTTCAGGTGGAACCTTTGCCGAATCCAACTCAGTTATTCGCTAGGCTCCATAAGGCTCGGTACTTTTCAAAGGTGGATCTGAGTCGGGGTTACTATCAGATACCAGTCAAACCGGAGATTCGACCACTGTTGGCTTTCAGTACACCCAGTGGACACTACGAATTCAAGGTCATGCCCTTTGGACTCAGCAATGCACCCAGTGTGTTTACACGCATGATGAGGACTTTACTAGATCCGTTACAGGATCCATCCATCATCTCTTTCATGGATGATATTCTGATTTCCAGTGACAGCTTGGATGACCACATACAATCCTTGGAGAGAGTGTTTAATAGACTCAAGGAAGCGGGGCTTACCGCTCGTCCAACCAAGTGCATGATTGGTTACCAGACTCTGGAATTTCTAGGTCACACCATCACTCCAGGACACATTGTCCCAGAAGAGAAGAACCTGGAGAAAATCAGAAATGCACCAAGGCCAAAAACGAAGAAGGATGTGCGATCTTTTCTCTCGTTGTGTGGGTTCTACCACAAATTTATCCCACATTTCACTGAACTGGGAGCTCCGTTGACGGAAACATTGAAAAAGGGATTCCCGGACCAAATCATTTGGACACCAGAATGTGAGAATGCATATAGCCAGTTAAAGGAGGCCTTGGTCAGCAAACATGTGTTACAGCTCTCTGACCTTTCCAAACCATTTGTGTTGAGAACGGATGCGAGTGCGATTGGAATTGGGGCAGCTTTGTTACAGGAAGGAAAAGACGATGTGTCGGTTTTGAAACCTGTGGCATACGCAAGCAAGAAACTTCTCCAGGCAGAGAGGAATTATTCTACCGTCGAGAGAGAGTGCTTGTCCCTCGTATGGGCAGTGCAAAAATTCCAGCCATATTGGTATGGAGTTAAGTTTCGAGTCCAGTCGGATCATCAGCCCCTGATGTTCCTGGCTACTTCTCAGAAGCTCAACGCCCGTTTGATGCGGTGGTGGTTGTTACTTCAACCTTATAATTTCACAGTGGAGTACATTCCGGGGAAGGGAAATGTTGGAGCGGACTTCTTGTCAAGACACCCAGCTCCTGAAGAAGAAGAATGAATCATCTGGATTAAACTCACGGTGGAGAAGAGTGAGATGGACTACTCTCTTAAGAGGGGGCTTATGTCACAAAACAAAACCTTGCGTTTAACCAGTTGATTATTATAGAGGCTTTCTGATTAAACGGACTATCTGCCAGCGACAACTATTTTACTAATAAATAAAACAAATCGGATGTTAAACCCCAGGACGGTAAATAGTTGCAGCAGCACGGGGTTACATTGGGTCGACAACAGGGGAACATTTGGAAGTGAGTGAGCTGAATCATACATCGCTTTGACAGATTATAAACAGGTCGGAGTGGAAGCGGAAGTACTCAGCTCGGAAGAAAACAGTCCATCTGTCAATTTATAGTTTCCGGACAGCAAAAAGATTGGCAGCTTGTTGGGGAAAACTGTTGTTGGGATCATACCGTAACTCGTTAGTTTGTTGGGGGAGTCAAAACAAGTGATGACAACTTTGACAGTGACTAGGCCAGGGAAAATCGATTCTTGACAATGAATGATATGCCCAAATAACACCTGCAGGACATCAACCATGTCACGTGACCAATTTTAGAGGTTTTGCCAAAAACCATGATTGGAGAGGACAGTTGAACTCAAACCTTGGATTTTAGTGGACGTGCTTCGGCACTGCAGTTCTGATTTGGAAAATGTCTACCGTGTGCGAATTGAGTTAATTTAATTTTACACGTGCCTGTCATGGCAAGAGTGGATGTAATTGGATCTAACTGCGGTGTTGCCTAAGGTAGAACCTATTATAATTAGTTCTAATTAATATAGGCTGTAGCCTTGTTAAAACTAAAGTGTGATGATTAGCACTGTTAGTGGAAAACTAGCTAGAGTAGGAAAGTGATACTTGGCTCTGCTAGTTGAAAATAGATTAGTGAAGTGTCGATAAGCTTTACTAGTTGAGAATTGAGTAATGAGGAATAATTGGGATATTCCAGTGGGTGCTCCCTGGTGGGGGGGGGGGGGGGGGTTCCGCATTCTGTTTGCTGATTTCTTGTCTTGGCCTGATGATAACCTATGTGGTCAGTTCATCTGTCCCTGACAGGTTCACTGTATTTTCTGAGCGAGGCCCATGGCCACGATCATCTAATAGAGATCAGTGACGGGGAGGCTATCACCAGTTGTATGATTTATTTTACAGGTTCCTCTGGTTGGAATGAAGAACTTCGGTGAGGTTTATCGTACTGACTCGTGTGATGTCATGTAATCCTTGCCATGATGTGTGCACTATGATCCTGAACTTTGAAGGCTGACATACACATTTATGTTATAGTACACGACACACATTTTCTTCGCATACACGTCTCATATACGTTACACTTTTCTTTTAATAAATTAATCTGTATTAATTTTTAGAAGCAAGAGTTGTTGAGTATGTTGCGTTGGGGAAGTATGAGAGGGGGCAATAGTACGACAGTGAGAGAGTGATAGGAAAAGGTGTCCACGGGCTGATGGAGTGTGTTGGACGGAAGCTGGTGGATTCTCCAGGATATTGATAGGGAAAAAAAAATATTATAATGTGGGTGTTGACTCTCGTCACTCCAGGGACGACACTTTAAAGGAGGACACGACAGTTACAGGACATTAAACGATATCTCGTAATATGAAAGATGAGAATACATAAAAAATATGGAATAGCATGTTACATGACATGCATGGTCTCAACTCTCTCTCTCTCTCTCTCTCTCTCTCTCTCTCTCTCTCTCTCTCTCTCTCTCTCTCTCTCTCTCTCTCTCTCTCTCTCTCTCTCTCTCTACATACACACCTTCTCACACTCATTCACTCTCTCTCTCTCTCTCTCCTCTCTCTCTCTCTCTCTCTCTCTCTCTCTCTCTCTCTCTCTCTCTCTCTCTCACTTACATTCACTAACTCTATCACTTGCTTTACAGTAATTTACATGAATTCATTTTATGCATGTTAAAATCAAGTGCATCAAAATGATAATAAGAAAAAAAAATGAGAATACACAAAACATATGGATCAGCATGGTAGATGACATGCGTGCGCTAAACTCTCTCTCTCTCTCTCTCTCTCTCTCTCTCTCTCTCTCTCTCTCTCTCTCTCTCTCTCTCTCTCTCTTCTTTCACACACATGTACATACACACACCCACACACATCATACTCACGCAATACACACACCTGCATACACCCATATAGTACCCACACGTACTCACATAGCACCCGAATATACACTCCCTCGCATACACTGCATGCATGCACACTTACACATACAAAGATATACAATACATACACGAGCACACACACACACACACACACTCATCCATACACACATACACACACGCACATGCATATAAACGCATATAAACATATGAACACACACCTTAACACACGTACAGACATACACACAGAGGCACACACAGATACACACATGTACACACATATACACCATACACACATCCAGACATGCACACACATACATCACACTTTCTCATGCACTCTCTCATTCACCCACGCTCTCTCTTTTACACACTCACTCGCTCTGACACTCACTCATTCGCGCACATACACGCATACCCACAAATTCTCTCTCATTCACTCACGCTCCCTTACTCACTAATTTACTCGATGACTCTCTAACTCACACTCACTCACTAACTTTCACACAAGAGAGAGAGAGAGAGAGAGAGAGAGAGAGAGAGAGAGAGAGAGAGAGAGAGAGAGAGAGAGAGAGAGAGAGAGAGAGAGAGTATAAACGAAGACAGAAGTTAGCTTCTTTGTGTAACAATCCAAAGTGCTGAATATTAACGATTTTTGGCCTTTTACCGGCCGGACAAAAATTACTATAGTTTTGTAAATTTGCAGGTCGTATCATTCTCATCTCATCTCATCTCATCATGTTCCTCTTGTACCTTGCAGTGTCGAGGTGAAGTATAAACTTCATGAGAGTGCCCAATTATGGGCTTCATATATCCATATTCCCATGGACTCTGCTATTCCCTCCGTCCAATGTTTACGTGGTCGGCCTCTTCCTCTGTTTCAATCTGGTATATACATCATTGCTTGTTGTGGTATGCTGTTGACTGGTAACCTACTTGCATGGCCAAACCATTTGACTTGCTGCTTTCTAATAAAATATAGTGCTGCTTTAACCCCAACATTAGTCCTGATTTCTTTATTTCTGATCTTACCTCTTCTTGACACGTTGAGTATTCTTCTCAGGAACCTCATTTCTGTTGTTGTGATTTTTCGTTTCTCTTTTTCTGTCATTGTCCAGATTTGGCATTGGTAGCATAGAGTTGGTAGGAAGATTGTGTTGTAAAGTGCTTTCTTAGTAGTTATTGATACATGTTTGTTCTTTAGTATTGGTGCCATTTGAACAATGAGTTGATTTGGCTTATTGCACCTATTTTCGATCTCGTCTTCTGATCTGCCATTTGATGATATTATGCTTCCTGAGTACTTGAAACTCTTTACTATTTCAAGGGATGTTCGTTTAGGTTAATTGTTGTTGTTTGTTCTTCTTTAGTTATAGTCATTACCTCTGTTTTGCTTGTGCTAATTTTTATGTTTTGTTCCCTACACATTTCGTTTAGACTATTCATGTGGTCTTGTAATTCAGCTTCTGATTTTGCTATTAGAGCTTGGTCGTCCGCAAACAGGAGTCCTCTAATGGTTAGATTTGCAGATGGTGCTTCTTCTGTGTTCTCGTCATGCGATATTCTTGCTGTCTCTGCTTGGCTGGTTTCTTTACATATGTTGTCTGTATATGTTATGAACAAGAGAGGGGACAGGACACAACCTTGTCGTACTCCAGATCTTATGGTAAAGGGTTCTGAGTGTCCTCCAGTTGCTCTTACTATGCATTCACTGTTGTTGTATAAACTTCTACATAGGTTTGTTAGATGTGTACTCACTCCATATTGTTTAAGGATTTCCCACAGCTTGTTTCTATCTACTCTATCGAATGCCTTTTCTTGGTCGACAAAGGCTAAGTAGAGTGTTTCATTGAATTCGATTGATTTTTCTATAAGTTGTCTAAGAACAAAATTGGCATCTGTGCATCCTTTGTTTTTCCTAAATCCAAGTTGTGTTTCGCTTAGCTGGGTTCTAAAGCAGAAAGATACAAAACCTGTTATATAATATTCTAATCTATGAAAAAAATTACATATAAAATTCTCACATGTCTAAAATAGAGCCTTTAGTTTTACCCAAACTTTAAAGATAATTGAAATTTGAATCCCATTATATTTGCTACATACAATACTCGTTAATTTCTATAATAATTTTATGAAAGATTAAGATAAACACTACAATTATTTAAATCACATAATATATTGATGCTAAGTTCAGTAATGTCCCTTGAAATAACTGTTATGTTGTTATGTCTCTTTTCACTATTTTAATTACGTATTCCGGTTAATGTGGTTGTACTTCGTACAAAACAGTGTGTATTTATAAGGTGCATCGTCTGTTTTGCTTTACATTTGCAGACACAACTAGATCCAAGACGTCAAACGCAGCAAGAAGTTCTAAATTTCTGTGTAATGACTGCATACTATTTATTATTCTGGAACGGTAAATATAGCGATGTTTGAACCGATCAATTGTTCTTTTCGGTAATTGCAATTCCAAAGAAATATTTACTGTATCCTTTAGAACAGTGTTTCTCAACCTTTTTTGGCCCGTGCCACCCTTCATCATATTTTCAGAACGTCATCACCCCCCCCCCCCCCCCTTCCTATAAAAAATTGGCCCGTGCCCCCCTTCACCATATTTTCAGAACGTCATCCACCCCCCCAACTTTCATATTTCCTACCTAAAAATCCCCCACCCCTACACAGTATATGTAAAAATGGAAGGTAAATATGTTAAAACAGGTCTAGACATCCACATAAAACGTGATTTGTGGGTCTACTTACTTTATAAAATGAGTTTTAGAAGGATGAGACATGCATAACTGTAACGTATGAAGAGAAAAGCAATATCAAGTAATCGGTTCTTGTATTGACGCGATCTTGAAATTATCTTTATTTCCCCCCCCCCCCCCCCTGGAAACCCCTAAAACTACCCCCTGGGGGGATTCCCCACCGGTTGAGAACCACTACTTTAGAATAACACACTCGTATCCTGGTAAATTCTTCATTTCAATAGATGGAGGGAGTGAATGCGTAAAAATGTTGAATATTTCATATGAAATAAGGTATTGATATGGGTTTGCCCAAAGGGCATGGATTCTGTTTAATTTTTTTAAAATTTTAAATAAGGGCTCGCTTTCCCCCAGGTGGTCAGAGCCACACTATGAGGCCCCACGTCTCTGTGTGTCATTCGGATGACCGCCTCTGCATGTGGCCCTGGCAAGATCAAGTACAGATACTACACAAAATGCCGAGAAGTAGATCCATTCTTTTAAAGAGGTATATGGCCTGAAACAAGCCCATCATATTTTTTTAAAAAAATGAAATAATAATAATAATAATAATAATAATAATAATAATAATAATAATAATAATAATAATATAATAATGTTGAAAAATAGCGATAATTGCATGCATCATTTGTAAAGAATGGGTGATAAAATTACACGTTGCTTATGAACATAGCTGTGAAAATGTGAGTTTGAATGCCCTGAATGTTAAACATTTGCTTAATTGTTAGGGCTAAGGGCTCCCCAAGTGCAAGATCCGCCCCATTATATTCCAAGTCCCAGTATGTCGATGGGCTGACCAACTCTGCTAGTAGCCATGGCCAGATCAAGTGCAGATAAGTCTATCCTTAATCACTGAGTTGATAAAAGAACAGATACTACACTTTAATCTTAGCCAAAATGCCGTGAAAAAATACAAAGTGCTGAAATTTTAACTTTTACAATTGTTTTAAATATTTAATACAAAACAGTTTGCATTTATAATGTTCGTTGAGTGTGTGTGTTTTGCTTTTGTAAATACAACATATACATTCATAAACACATGATGATATTACATTCATGGCATTACCTGCACATTACTTATTGATGATGATGATGATGATGATGATGATGATGATGATGATGATGATGATGATGATGATGATGATGATGATGATGATGATGATGATGATGATGATGGAGTAATCTTTTGCTCTCATGCATACTTAAATCTTTCAATATAAATTCTTTCATAATCTAAGCATTCCCATTCACACTTAGTTTTATTTAAATAAGTTTAACGGTATCCTAAATCTTTCTTACTCCATGTATTCTCATTCACTTTTGCTTTCTGAAAATGATACATATTGTGTGTACCTACAACATTTTCCATGCATTAAACATTGCAACCACCCATCCATCATGTGCCACGCCGGTAAGCATGGGCTGTCATGTTCTGCCATCTCACTTGATCACCAGAGTCGTGGATCAGCTCTGTGTTTCTGACTCGACCATGCTACAAGGCCAAGCCATCCAGGTACTTGCCTCTAGGTCTTCCCCTTGGTCTGTTCCCCTCGATCTTACCAGTTGTCACCTAGTTCTCCATATTATTTCTTCTCATAACATGCCCAAAAAAAAATTGTGACTGTCTACGTCTAATGTCTCTAATCAGTTTACGATCCTCATTTGTTCCTTGAAGGACTTGTTCATTGGTCTTTCTGGCTGTCCATGGTATTCTTTGCATTTTCCTCAGAAACCACATTTCTACAGCCATCAGATGTTTTTCAGCCTGACTGCTCATTGTCCAAGCTTCACATCCATATAAAAGTACAGGTTCTATGTAGCATCTCAACACTCTTTTTCTCGTTTCAACTTGACATCTTTTTATTGGTCAGTATGTTTTTCATCTTGCTAAAGGCTACTTTTGCCATGGCGATTCTTGTTCTAATCTCTTCAAGGCATCTCCCATCAGATGTTATTACTGTTCCGAGGTAATTGTACCTATTCACTTGTTGAAGAATATTCCCATTTATTTGTATATTACATTGTGGTATTTCGTTGTTCCTAGTGACGACCATAATCTGTGTCTTTTTACAATTTAATTCTAACCCTAGTTGTTCACTGTGTGTAACAACCGCATCTACTAAATTTTTCAGGTCCTGTTCATTGTCTGCAATCAAGACTGTATCATCTGCATATCTAATGTTATTGATGCATCGTCCCCCAATGTTGATTCCTTCCATATCTTCAATATTTCTGAAAATACTTTCACTGTACAGGGAAAACAGATCTGGAGACATTACACATCCCTGTCTCACACCTCTCTTAATAGGCTGATATTGGCTTACTTCATTATCAACTCTTATGGCAGTTTGTTGTTTCCAATATATGTTTTTTACAAGTCTAAGGTCTTTCCATCAATTTGTAGATCTTCAAGCATCCTTATCATGTTGACATGTCTCACTTTATCGAAAGCCTTTGTGTAGTCAATAAAGCAAAGGTGTAGATCTTTGTTTACTTCTATAGAACGTTCGATTACGGTTCTCAGTATATACACAGAATTCACTGTACCCTTGCCCCCCCCCCCCCAAACCCACATTGTTCTTCTCCTATTTCAGGTTGTATTTTCCTCCTAACTCTTTGCATGATAATTGTTAGCAAAATCTTCGTGATGTGACTCATTATACTAATTGTTCGATGCTGATCACATTCCAAGGCTCCGGATTTCTTTGGTATTGCAATAAATACAGAATTACATAACTCCTGAGGTATATTTCCAGTATCATATATTGTATTAAGCAGACTGGTAACTTTATCTATTCCATATTCTTCTAAAGCATTAATCATTTCTGTTGTGACGCTGTCTAAACCTGGGGTCTTGCCAGATTTCATATGGTTAAGAGCATTCTGAACCTCCATCTTCAAAATTGCTGGTCCTTCATTATTATTTTGAACATCATGCTGTTTGTCTCTGTTATCGTCATAAAGGTTTTTCACGTAATCTGACAATACATGTAAGATCTGATCTTTTTCTATTATGACTCTTCCATCTTTTGTCTTTAGGCAGCCTGCTGATGTACGTGTTCTTTGATTAGTAAGCTCCTGAATTCTTTTGTGCATTAGTTTCGCATTTTTACTGTTGTGTTGTTTTTCAATTTCCCTGCAATTTTTCTCAAGCCATGTTTCTCTTGCCTGTGAATTTCTTCATATTTGGCAGGATTATCTTTGTTCTATCTTCTTGTTTCCATTAGTTGTAATATTTCTTCAGTCATCCATGTCTAACGGCCCACTTTCTTTACTTTTGGAATAGTTTCTTCTGCTGCACAACTGATTGAATTCTTCAGCATTTCCCATTGATCATCTACGTCTTGAAATAGGATCTCTAGATCAGACAATAAATCAAAATTGTTCTTTACTTCTATGTTAAAATTATCTTGTATTTCTTTGTCAGTTTTCAATTTGCACAAGTCATATTTAGGATTTCATACTGTATACTTGTGTCGCGAGATGCAAGTCAAATCAGCTGGCTTCGTACAAGGAATCTCCATTGTACGGGAATAGGTCAGTAGGGAATTCCCCGGTTATATTTTAACTGGGGAAACGCCGGTTGATTTGCATAAATTGGAACGTTCTGGTACTGGTAGTTTCTAGGCCGAATGGTCGAAACGGACGCTAGTTTTATCTCGTGGGCAAAGTAGACGTGGGCACTGGTCCGGAGAAAAACATGATTCTCACTTTGAGTGAGTAAGTCCTGTTTCATGACTTTTTCCAGGTTGGAGAGTTTACTCTGCAGTCGGAACAAGGGATCTGGTCATCGCTTCGCATCGAGCTCTCGACCAGAGCACATCTCGAATATTCGGCCACTATTGTCCATTATGCGGCTAAGGAGCCACCGACAGTAATCAAGGCTGAGTTGAGGTCAGTTCATGGTTTCAGGTAATACCTCCTTACATTCTTTCATTGTGTAATTAAGCCAAACATCGCGTTTGAAAGACATCTCATTAGTTATGCGAATACTTAATTAGTGGGCGATCGATAATGGACAGCGCGCGGCTGCTACTAACTCGTGTTGACATTTGTAATTTGCGTTCGCGAATTGTAACAGTTTAGTTTACACAATTGATAACTTGTAAGTCCATTAATATGGCAAACTACCGTGTAACTACAAATACAATTCAAGTTGTGAGATCTTGTATTTATTAGTGATGTTACAGTGGTGGTAAAGTAGTATCACTGCCTGTTAAGTCCAAGCCAGCTCAGTTAAGTAGTTACTGTTACTGTGCTTAGTAATTCTGTGGTTAAGCTGTAGGAGGAATTCAGACAGTGCCCTGGCAAGATTAAGTGTGATTCGTGGATCAACACCGAGCATGTAGTTCTAAAGCACTCTAGATTGTGATGCAACTATTTGGTAATAGATAAATAGTGATGGTGTCAATTCTAGGAAGTGTTTTCTTACTGTAAGGAGTGATCGCGTGCTTTGATGATATATATATAGTGTGCTTTGTTGCATGTATATGTTGTTAGGTAATGGGTTATATACCTGAGCGAATCGTCGACAGTTGAGGCGTTCCGACGCGAGATACTTATGCGCCATCGTCGCGATTGTGTGACACCGGTCTAATGACTTCTCTACACCGCCCTATGACCTTTTCTTGATGATCCTAAGTGCTGGAGTGCTTGGGTGAGTGATGGAAGAGAAAGTGTATGGCTGTGGAATGTGACTCGGAGATGTGTGGGATATGGGATGCAAAGCAATTATAATATGTATATAACTGGCACACCAGGCCAGTTGTGATGTTCGGTCACCACCCAAGGCTAATCCGCTTGGTGGACCAGAACAGATAAGAACCCTTTGATCATGTAGGGGAAAACATGTTTAGGCAAAGAACTTCTCGCCTCAAGGATAGCGGTGGATCCAGAAGGGTTTCGCTATTATGTGGGAAGGTATCCCACTGGCGAAATGGTCTGATGATATGAATTGTTTATTATTTAGTATTTACTTAAATGTTAATTACGTGATAAACAATATGTCTATGTCCTGTGACGGGGACTGGTCTAGGAACCACCTCTTCCAGAGGTTGTTTTCTATTAGTGTAAATAGAAAATGTTCAGTTCTTCGCATAACCACTGAAGACAAGAGTGAGATACGAATATGAGACTGCAGTAGGATCAGACTCGACCATTACGGAACTCATCCTTCCAGCGGGCTGATTTAGGTGCCATGCTATATGGGATGTCTATCCATGCTTCCACTATATATATATATATATATATATATATATATATATATATATATATATATATATATATATATATATATATATATATATATATATATATATATATATATATATATATATATAACCATATATATATATACAGTGATATATATCCAGAGGACAACCCCGGCTGGAGCAATGTCAGCGCTCTGGGATTACCTCAGCTAGATTATTATCGTAGCACGACACCAAATAACCTGCTATACCCGGAGAAATCTTAGTTGTTCCACAGTGATAGATCTTCATATCATTTACCAGAGACTTAGCTTGTGCTATAACATTAGACATTTTGTTATCATGATATATATATATATGGATGATTCCCTATGTAAGTATATATATTACGTAACCCTGCTGAGGGCAGATAGATAGTGGATGATAGCCTGTGAATCCGAGTTGGGACCCATTGCTCTCACCGACCGCTCTTTTGTTTCAGGTGTTGCCTGTTGTTGTTGACTGAGGTACCTGTTGTTGACTGAGGTACCTGTTGTTGAAGACCTTATGTACCTATTGTATGGTACTGGCAGTTCTGTGGTTGGCGACCGACATTGCTGTCGGACTTACTGTCATGTTGTATAAGGTCGACCGTGTGTTTATCTGAGACCGACCCTGTGCGGTTCAGGAATTCTACAATGATATATTGTATCGACATTATACAAGACACCAGGTTGGTATAGAAAGACTACCAAGAACCTGTGTGGTAATGGCATTCATCAAGGTTTGGGTTGTGATTTGCTTCGATAGAATGATATTGTATAGAATTTCTACAATGCAGCTGAGCTTCCAAGGGAAGATTGTGTTTGTGTATTTGATCCAGAGGACAACCCCGGCTGGAGCAATGTCAGCGCTCTGGGATTACCTCAGCTAGATTATTATCGTAGCACGACACCAAATAACCTGCTATACCCGGAGAAATCTTAGTTGTTCCACAGTGATAGATCTTCATATCATTTACCAGAGACTTAGCTTGTGCTATAACATTAGACATTTTGTTATCATGATACAAGACAGTGTTCTCGACCAGACTCAGGTGGAGTCCGGCCAACCCTTTAGTTCGTGATTCCTGTATATATTCATTTACTAGAGAGGAGAAATCCTCAAGAAACACGTTGCTGACTTTGTATAATACTCACCTCAATTGTCCATGATAGTAAGGCCATGAGGAGTCCATCTATTAGACATTCACATTGTATGGCTTGTAGCCCGACTATGATTTCAGCTATCATCATGATGCAGCAGAGGAGACCTCATGAGGGAGGGACTCCCATTCAGACTGTGTAGGCACAGCAGTTGAAAAGACAGTATTAATTAACTTTACTCAAGAGTTATGTGGTGTTGGCACTCCAGTCAAGTCTTTATAGTTCAGATGCCTAACCGCATTTCAAGATCATCTGGCGCTTGCGGCATGGAAGTCCACAAGGTTCCAGTCAGCATTGCTGGAAGAGAGCCGGGTGAGTCTAACGGACCGACTCTACGGAAGCACATCGCAAATCTTCTGCTACGTCCAATGATGACGCAGTACCTCTCTGACTCTATCTCTAACCTATTGTAAATAGATCATTTCCTATCAGGACGTTCCTTTCAGACCTGTGTCTATAGTGTAAATAAATAGATTAATTTGTTGATATGTATTTTCGACGAGTATTAGGTGTGGTCTTGAACGAGTCCTAAGAAATACTTGTTACTAGGTAGAGGGTAGATAGTAGAGGTATAGAATCTAGGAGGGGCTTGTAGATTAACAACACTTGTTACCTTGCAGAGGGGGTTAGTCATAATAGTAAAAGTGTATCTACCTGTCCAACCCCTGGGGTTAGTATACACGTGAGTGTCTGGGATACCTTGAGCTATTGTTCACTCACAACAACCAAGGCCACCCTGTTACACTCAAGTTATATAGGGGCCCGTCCTGGATATCTCTTGCTGTGCTGACCTCTCGTAGGGATACTGACTTGTCTCGATATCATCTATCTGTTGTCTACTTTAAGATTCTACTACAAGTCTACCTATCTTCCTGCTCAGAATGACAGATATTTGTGTCGTGATGTCCTTAGTTAGTACAGTTAGTTAATTACTTTAATTAGTAACTGATTTATTAATTGTATTGACTTGCATCCATCCACACAAACATCCACCCACATCTCGATATAAACATGTCCATTAGAGAATTAGACTTTTCAAAGGTTAACGCAAAAGAGCGTGAGTTAGGACTGGAAGGTAAGGAACTGAAGTCCTATGTTCAAGAGGTGGAAAGAGATTTTCGCCAAGAAGAACGAGATAGGAGAAAGGCAGAGTTAGAACTTGAGGCCAGTAAGATGGCATTGGAAGAGAAGAGAACTTAAGCAGCCCGTGAAGAAAGACGATTACAGATGGAAGCGCATCGGGAAAAACGAGAACATGAATATCGGATGAAGCAGCTTGAGACGAAAGCCCAAGTTACTGGTGAAGTCGAGGGAGCTGTTAGAGGTGTGGCACCTCCAGACTCAGCATCAGCCAGTAGACATGAGTATCACTCTATGAAGTGGCCGTTCCTCCTTGAGAGACTGAGAAAGAACGTGTGGACCAGTTCTTATTGAAATTCGAAGCGATGGCTTCTGCAATGGGTTTAGAGCCAAGTAGGTGGAATTTGAAACTCTCACAGGGACTTCGCGGGGCAGCTTCCGAAACGTATCTGTAGTTACCTCCGGGAATGCAGAATGATTACCCGGCACTGAAAGCTGCACTCTTGAAGAGATTCGAGATTACCGCGCACTCGTACCGACGGAAGTTCCGAACTTCCAAGCGAGAACTTGGTGAGTTGTTTACAGCCTATACTATAAGGCTGAATTCCTACCTCTTGAAGTGGATGGCTTTAGCCGGATTCAAAGAGGAGTATGAAAGTTTGCGTTAGTTGATGGTTGTTGATCAGATGCGAATGCAAATGTCTAAACCTTTGCGAAACTTCTTAGGTGAGAATGGGACTGAAAGGTTAGATATCGTTAACAAGTTAGCTGAACGATATGTCGAGGTCTATGGCGAGACTGGTGACTCCATTCTAACCGACCCGAGGTCGAAAGATAAAGGTCAAGGTACGAAAGGTAAGGTCAAGGGTTCTAAGGAACCAACACAACAGGCAAACACTTTAGAGGTAAACTCTAATCAGAAACCCGGTAAGAATAGCCCACCTAGCTCTCCAAAGAGGAAGTGGAGTGCAAGTGGTGCAAATTCTGTAAGTCCAGAACTCATAATACGAGTGAGTGTAAGTGTAAACCCAAGGACTTACACTTCGTTTGTCTGGCGGCTAGTAAGGATGGACCTAACCAGACAGTGAAGGCGGGTAAGAAGAACCATGAACTTGAAAGACCACCAGTGGTTGAGACGGTCGAAGTGAACGGGCATCAGGTGAGTGTGTCTTTATGACACTGGTCTGTAATATCAGGCGATTATTGCATCATACCTGGTGTGCCCTGAGCAACTCACAGGCGAGACAAGGGAAATCCAGCAAGCCATCAAGAGTGTCGCGGCGTTACGGTGCCCGCTTGCCCAAGATAAACCAGAGAGATGGGACGAATATATCCCGGCTATGCTGTTTTCGTATCGAGAGGTGCTCCATGGGTCAACCGGGTTGCCACCCGCTACTTTGTTGTTCCGTAGACCAATCAAGGGACCGCTGGAAGCTCTCCTGAGGAATTGGACGGAGGAGAAGTCTTCCGAGGAGGAAGTGTCCTCCTATAAATATGTCGAGGAGTTAAAACAAAAACTCAAGACAGGCTGGGCGTTGGCCGCGAGTAATTTACAGAAGGCACGTAAACGACGTGCAGCCTATTATAATAGGCGCACGAAAGAGCGGTCTCTTAAGGTGGGAGATCGAGTATTATTTCTGCTCCCTACCGGGGGTAGTAAGCTCAAATTCGGATTGCAGGGACCTTTCCAGGTGGAAAGAGGGATCTGCCTACCAATTATGAGACCAAGATCCGAGGGAAATCTAAGATTTTCCATATTAATCTCCTCAAGAAATATGAGGAGAGATCTGTCGAGGGTTCCTCCCACCTCATGGCGATGGCGGTCGCCGTGGAAACTGAAACTGGACCCGACGCCGATACGGAATACCCGTTAGTCTCGAGAGAAACCTATCGAGACGTACAGGTAAACCCCGATCTTTCTCAGACCGAGAGAAAGACCATATCCCGTCTATTGAGGTCCCACAGTGAAGTACTCACTTACAAACCAGGTCGGACGGGGTTAGTCGAGTTTGATATGACTTTGACTAGCCAAGATCTTTTCCGACAACGGGTCTATTCGGTCCCTTTCTCGAAGGAGAAGGCACTGGAGGCCGAAATCCAGAAACTTCTGGATGATGACATTATCTCACCCTCGACATCCCCATATAATGCGGGGGTTGTCTTACTGAGGAAACCAAGCGGGGAACATCGACTCTGCATTGATTATTGGCTGTTGGACAGCCATACACATTTCCAAGTAGAGCCACTCCCAAACCCAACCCAGCTATTTGCAAGACTGCATAAGGCCCAGTATTTCTCAAAGATTGACTTGATCCGGGGTTACTATCAGATACCCGTAAGACCTAAAATCCGACCGCTCCTCGCGTTTAGTACCCATAGAGGACTCTATGAGTTTAAAGTGATGCCATTTGGGCTGAATAATGTCCCCAACGCATTCACACGCATGATGCGGCTTCTTCTTGATCCTCTGTAGGATCCATCTGTCGTCTCCTTCATGGATGACATACTCATAGCCTCCGACACTTTCGACGATCATGTAGCCTCGTTGGACCGAATTTTCCAGAGGTTGCGAGAAGTGGGACTTACCGCGCACTCAACCAAATGCATGGTGGGATATCGGGCCTTAGAATTCCTCGGCCATACGATTACCCCAAGGCAAATTGTGCCAGAGGCAAAGCATCTTGAGAAGGTTCCGTTACCTCCCCGACCTCAGACTAAAAAGGATGTTAGATCCTTTGTGTCATTGTGTGGGTTCTATCAGAAGTTCATCCCACGATTTAATGAGGTCTCGGCAACTTTGACGGACACTCTGAAGAAGGGGGTGCCGGAAAGGGTTGTCTGGACCCCGACCTGTGAGGAGGCTTATCGTAAGCTGAAACAGGTTTTAACAGATAAATATGTGCTCCAGCTACCCAATCATGAGAAATCATTCGTTTTAAGGACGGATGCCAGCAAAGTCGGGATTGGGGCCACTTTACTACAAGAGGGTAGAGCGGATCCATCGATTCTGTGCCCTGTGGCTTACGCCAGTAGGAAACTGTTACCGGCTGAACGGAATTATTCGACGGTCGAGCGAGAGCGTTTGGCTTTGATCTGGGAAGTTCGTAAATTTCAGCCCTATTTGTATGGGGTACCATTTAGAGTACAATCTGACCACCACCCACTCTCATTTCTGGCGTCCTCCCAGAAACTAAACCCCCGCTTGATGAGATGGTCACTGCTTTTGCAACCCTACCAATTTACGGTAGAATATATCCCCGGGAAAGAGAATGTCGGGGCCGACTTCATCTCCCGCCATCCGGTCTCAGAAGAGGTAGAGTAATGTACTCATACAGCTTCTTTGAGTAGAGTAGAACGACGCGGTCGATCTTCTTAAGAGGGGGGCCTAATGTCGCGAGATGCAAGTCAAATCAGCTGGCCTCGTACAAGGAATCTCCATTGTACGGGAATAGGTCAGTAGGGAATTCCCCGGTTATATTTAACTGGGGAAAAGCCGGTTGATTTGCATAAATTAAAACGTTCTGATACTGGTAGTTTCTAAGCCGAATGGTCGAAACGGACGCTAGTTTTATCTCGTGGGCAAATTAGACGTGGGCACTGGCCCGGAGAAAAACATGATTCTCACTGTGAGTGAGTAAGTCCTGTTTCATGACTTTTTCCGGGTTGGAGAGTTTACTCTGCAGCCGGAACAAGGGGTCTGGTCATCGCTCTCATCGAGCTCTCGACCAGAGCACAGCTCGAATATTCGGCCACTAATGTCCATTATGCGGCTAAGGAGCCACCGACAGTAATCAAGGCTGAGTTGGGGTCAGTTCATGGTTTCAGGTAATACCTCCTTACATTCTTTCATTGTGTAATTAAGCGAAACATCGCATTTGAAAGACATCTCATTAGTTATGTGAATACTTAATTAGTGGGCGATCGATAATGGACAGCTCGCGGCTGCTACTAACTCGTGTTGACATTTGTAATTTGCGTTCGCGAATTGTAACAGTTTAGTTTACACAATTGATAACTTATAAGTCCATTAATATGGCAAACTACCGTGTAACTACAAATACATTACAAGTTGTGAGATCTTGTATTTATTAGTGACGTTGCTGTGGTGGTAAAGTAGTATTACTGCCTGTTAAGTCCAAGCAAGCTCAGTTAAGTAGTTACTGTTACTGTGCTTAGTAATTCTGTGGTTAAGCTGTAGGAGGAATTCAGACAGTGCCCTGGCAAGATTAAGTGTGATTCGTGGATCAACACCGAGCATGTAGTTCTAAAGCACTCTAGAATGTGATGCAACTATTTGGTAATAGATAAATAGTGATGGTGTCAATTCTAGGAAGTGTTTTCTTACTGTAAGGAGTGATCGTGTGCTTTGATGATATATATATATATATATATATATATATATATATATATATATATATATATATATATATATATATATATATATATATATATATATATATATATATAGTGTACTTTGTGGCATGCATATATTGTTAGGTAATGCGTTATATACCCGAGCGAATCGTTGACAGTTGAGGCTTTCCGACGCGAGATACTTATGCGCTAACGTCGCGATTGTGTGACACCGGTCTAATGACTTCTCTACACCGCCCTATGACTTTTTCTTGATGATCCTAAGTGCGGGAGTGCTTGGGTGAGTGATGGAAGAGAAAGTGTATGGCTGTGGAATGTGACTCGGAGATGTGTGGGATATGGGATGCAAGGCAATTATAATATGTATATAACTGGCACACCAGGCCAGTTGTGATGTTCGGTCACCACCCAAGACTAATCCGCTTGGTGGACCAGAACAGGTAAGAACCCTTTGATTATGTAGGGGAAACCATGTTTAGACAAAGAACTTCTCGCCTCAAGGTCAGAGGTGGATCCAGAAGGGTTTCGCTATTATGTGGGAAGGTATCCCACTGGCGAAATGGTCTGATGACATGAATTGTTTATTATTTAGTATTTACTTAAATGTTAATTACGTGATAAACAATATGTCTATGTCCTGTGACGGGGTCTGGTCTAGGGACCAGATATTCCAGAGGTTTAGTTTTCTAATAATGTAAATAGAAAATGTTCAGTTCTTCACATAACCATTGAAGACAAGAGTGAGGTAAGAATGTGAGACTGCAGTAGGTTCAGACTCGACCTTTACGGAACCCATCCTTCCAACGGGCTGATTTAGGTGCCATGCTATATCGGATGTCTATCCCTGCTTCCACTATATATATATAGGGATGATTGCCTATGTAAGTATATATATATATATATATATATATATATATATATATATATATATATATATATATATATATATATATATATATATATCCCAACTGATAATTGATGATATATATATATATATATATATATATATTATATATATATATATATATATAGATATATATATATATATATATATATATATATATATATATATATATCATCAGTTATCAGTTGGGGTATCTTCATTGCAATCCGGACATTTCCATAGGTGCTCAGATCCTCCCCCCAGCATATGCATCAGCGTCCGGTAGCTAATAGTGCCAGTTCTGTGTTGGTTGACGAGGCGCTTTGTTTTCCCGATGTACCTCTCGCGTCTGGCTGTGCCGATTTTTACTCCCAAGTCTTTCATCCTGGACAGCGATGTGAAATCACTGACGTCACAGTCGTCTGTTCTAGCAAATAAATATATATATATATATATATATATATATATATATATATATATATATATATATATATATATATATATATATATATATATATCTTCTTCTTCTTCTTCTTCTTCTTCTTCTTCTTCTTCTTCTTCTTCTTCTTCTTCTTCTTCTTCTTCTTCTTCTTCTTCTTCTTCTTCTTCTTCTTCTTCTTCTTCAGCGTTCCGAGCCATTGAGGTTCTTTGCTGCAGATACAATCCGTCTCCATTCGTCTCTCTTGTGGACCCTCTTTTGCCAGTCGTTGATAGAAGTGCTTTTAAGTCTGTATATGTATTATCTCTCCACCGTCCTAATAGACAAGTGTCCTCACTATAGGTAATACCATGAGTTTCGGACGAGGGTAGTACTGGGGTTCCAAGCAATCCATATCAATTTCCGTGGTGATCGTTCCGTTTGGTGTGTCCTTATGGAAAATCCCTTTTCTCCTTTTATGTATCTTCTTCTGGTGTGTGCCCGTCACATGGCATTATGCCCTATTCTATCCATTTCACCTTGAAGCGCAGTCTTCTATTTCGCCTTTCCGAATTCAGGATTGGTCTAGGTTTGGTCCTTATATTGATAGTTTCCTTGTCACTAGATTCCTCCTCCTGTTATTTACTTGTCGAACCTCGCAATCATTGCATCCAGCTCTTCATCAAACACGAGCTTCACGAAGACACATCCGCGCCGTAGCAGAATCTCACAACGTCTGTTTACTTGTTGTTCTCTGACGTCTACGGTTTCTCTTGATTTCCGTGTTGATCGTTCCGTTTGGTGTGTCCTTATGGAAAATCCATGTTCTCCTTTTATGTATCTTCTTCTGGTGTTGCCTGTTGTTGTTGACTGAGGTACCTGTTGTTGACCGAGGTACCTGTTGTTGAAGACCTTATGTACCTATTGTATGATACTGGCAATGCTGTGGTAGGCGACCGACAGTGCTGTTGGACTTGCTGTCATGTTGTATAAGGTCGACCGTGAGTTTATCTGAGACCGACCTGTGTGGTTCAGGAATTCTACAATGATATATTGTATCGACATTATACAAGACACCTGGTTGGTATAGAAAGACTACCAAGAACCTATGTGGTAATGGCATTCTTCAAGGTTTGGTTTGTGATTTGCTTCGATAGAATGATATTGTATAGAATTTCTACAATGCAGCTGAGCTTCCAAGGGAAGATTGTGTTTGTGTATTTGATCCAGAGGACAACCCCGGCTGGAGCAATGTCAGCGCTCTGGGATTACCTCAGGTAGATTATTATCGCAGCACGACACCAAATAACCTGCTATACCCGGAGAAACCTTAGGTGTTCCACAGTGATAGATCTTCATATCATTTACCAGAGACTTAGCTTGTGCTATAACATTAGACATTGTGTTATCATGATACAAGACATTGTTCTCGACCAGACTCAGGTGGAGTCCGGTCAAACCCTTGAGTTCGTGATCCCTGTATATATTCATCTACTAGAGAGGAGAAATCCTCAAGAGACACGTTGCTGACTTTGTATAATAGCTCACCTCGATTTTCCATGATAGTAAGGCCATGAAGAGTCCACCTATTAGACATTTACATTGTTTGGCTTGTGGCCCGACTATGATTTCAGTTATCATCAAGATGCAGCAGAGGAGACCTCATGAGGGAGGGACTCCCATTCAGACTGTGTAGGCAAAGCAGTTAAAGAGACAGTAGTAATTAACTTTACTCAAGAGTGTTGTGGTGTTGGCACTCCAGTCCAGTCTTTATGGTTCAGATGCCTAATCGCATTTGATGATCATCTGGCGCTTGCGGCAGGGAAGTCCACAAGTTTCCAGTCAGCATTGCTGGAAGAGAGCCGGGTGAGTCTAACGGACCGACTCGACGGAAGCACAACGCAAATCTTCTGCTACGCCCAATGATGACGCAGTACCTCTCTGAATCAATCTCTAACCTTTACTCTATATTGTAAATAGATCATTTCCTATCAGGACGTTCCTTTCAGACCTGTGTCTATAGTGTAAATAAATGGATTAATTGTTGACATGTCTTTTAGACGAGTATTAGGTGTGGTCTTGGACGAGTCCTGAGAAATACTTGTTACTAGGTAGAGGGTAGATAGTAGAGGTATAGAATCTGGGAGGGGCTTGTAGACTAACAACACTTGTTACCTTGCAGAGGGGGTTAGTCATAGTAGTAAAAGTGTATCTACCTGTCCAACCCCTGGGGTTAGTATACACGTGAGTGTCTGGGATACCTTGGGCGTGTATTCACTCACAACAACCAAGGCCATCCTGTTACAACTTGACTTTCAATTACTTTACCCTCAATGTGCCTGTAATTTATCTGTGATCACTGTAACGGTCTGCATTTGGAACTGTTTTTACTACTGTTAACGCATTTCGAAACCTTTTGGTAATCATGATGTAATCTATCTGGTTTCTAATCCTGCTGTCTGGACTCCTCCATGTCCATAATCTTCTAGGATGCTGCTTAAACCAGGTGTTTCCTGCAACCATTTCTTGTTCTTTTGCACATTCTACAAGTCTGTATCCTCTTTCATTTCTCTCTCCCAAACCATGGTTGCCTACACTGCATCCAACATTGCAACAAGCATCCCAATTTACAATGTAAAATGAATAACAGGTGTTTGCTTGAGCGTTTAAGCGAGAAATAGAGAGAGAGAGAGAGAGAGAGAGAGAGAGAGAGAGAGAGAGAGAGAGAGAGAGAGAGAGAGAGAGAAAGAGAGAGAGAGAGCCTAACTGAAGACATAAGTTAGCTGCATTGGGTATAATTCCAAAGTGCTAATTGTTAAGGATGTTTGGCCTTGTGCAGGCCGGACAATAGTTTGCTACCGCATTGTGATTGGATATGCCTGTATCATTCACAGGATAAAATATTAGATGTAATAATCCAGACGATATCAAAACAAATTATTTATAAAATTTCCACATGTCTAAATTAAAGCCTTTACTTTTACACAAACTTTATAGATAATTTAAAATTAATATCTTGTTATTTATGCTACATATAACTGTTTCTAATTACTTTGACAATTTTATGAAACAATAAGATACATATTATAATTTTTTTTTTTTTTTTATAAATCACTTAATACATTCATGCTACTTTCAGTTATGCCCCTTTATGTTGTTAAGTCTCTTTTCACTAATTTAATAATGTCTTCCGTTTAATGTGGTTTTATTTCGTAGAAAACAGTGTGTATTTACAAAGTGTATCGTGTGTTTTGCTTTACATTTGCAGATACAACTGGATCCAAGACGTCAAACGCAGCAAGATTTTCTAAATTTCTGTGTAATGACTGCATACTATTTATTATTCTAGAACGGTAAATGTAGCGATGTTTGAATCGATGAATTGTTGTTTTCAGTAATTATAATTCCAAAGAAAAACTTAGAGTATCCTTTTTAGAATAACACACTTGGATCCTCGTAAATTCTTTAGTTCAATAGATGGACGGAAGTGAATGTGTACAAATGGTGAATGTTTTATATGAAATAAGGTTTTCATATGGATTTGCCCAAAGTGCATCGATTATTTTAAATTTGTTAAAATAAGGGCTCGCAGTTTCCCAAGGGGTCAGAGACGCTCGGTCAAGCCCCCATCCCTGTGTCTCATTTAGATGACCGCCTCTGCATGTCACCCTGCCAAGATCAAGTGTAGATACTACTACACTTTGATCTGAGCCAAAATGCCGAGAAGCGAGATTCATTATTTTATCCTGAGATATGTGCCGCGACCGAAAATGAAAACCGAAATCATATACGGAATCATACCGCCATGATTCACCGTGTCTACCAATTCGCGCTAGTTACGATCATGCATTCTTTCGACGTCATTCATTCATTCAAATCTCACGTGACAATAACACACGTCATCGTTGGTTTTCCAGGAAAGGTTTGCCTAATATTCCGTGCACAGCGATTGGTTGAAATCATCGTGACCTTTTGTATAAATAAGACAATACCGTAATTAAATTTTTTGGGGGGTGTTTTTAATTGAATTAAATCAATTATATATGCATTTTTGAATTCTGCATACAATTTTAAATATATCTGGAACGTTTAATTGCATTTAATAGCTTTTAATTGTGGGTGAAAACAAAATTTCTGCGACGACGTGTTTTTGTTCTTTGCGCATATTGATCGGACGTGCATTTGCACTTTGTAACACAATTCTGGCGTTCTGAATCGAATTAAATAAATTATAGATGCATTTTTTAATTCTGCATACAATTTTAAATATATCTGGAAAGTTTCATCGCACTTAAAAGCTTTACATTTTATTTGTGGATGAAAAACAACATTTTCTGCGAAGCGTGTCTTTGTGAATGGAGAAACGCATGGCCATATGCTACGGCAACTGCGCATAGCGATCGGAATGGCATGTACACTTTCACTTTTCAACACTCAAAATGTGCAATATGATCTACTAAAGTTAAAGAGAACACAAGTTTAAAGATTATTAATAATTTATTTGTATATCATTTAACATGATGGAACATATTTTTCGAAGTCAGTTTTCTTACTACCGTTTGAGACAATCTCGCATGCACAGACACACACCCCGGCTGGTGAAGGTAATCGGACACACTGGAGAGCTCTAATATCGGGTGAACAGCATGAGAAATCGCAACTCGTCTCACCTTCACAAAAATGTGAATATCTTCACTTAGAAGTGACATACAGGCATCACTGAGGTACCATTACATTTTTAATTTCAAGGCCTATCTACTGTGGTGGTCTCATTAGTAAATTCTCAAATTTAAAATCGTGATAGTTTACTTGTTGATGATGATGGCGAAGGTATCATTTGTTTTTACTTTTGCGAACACAACATATACATTCATAAACACATGATAATACCACATCCATGGCAAGGCGTAATTACGTACACATTACTTGTTGATGATGATGATGATAATTAATTATGGTGGTGGAGTAATAATTTGCTCTAGTGCATACTGAAATCTTTGATGTCGGTTCCTAAATCAATCAATCAATCAATCTTTCATTCTCCAATTCTCATGCACACTTAATTTTATTTAATCAAGTTTGACTGCATCATTTAATTTTTCATACTCCAAGTATTCTCATTCTCTTTTGCTTTCTGAACATGTTACATATTGTATGTACCTACAACATTTTCCCATACATTAAACATCGGAACAAGCGTCCCATTTTACAATGTAAAATTCATAGCAGGTGTATTTGACTTTTTGCTTGAGCGTGTAGGCGCGCGCGCGTGCGCGCGCGCGCGCGAGAGAGAGAGAGAGAGAGAGAGAGAGAGAGAGAGAGAGAGAGAGAGAGTATAAATGAAGACATAAGTTAGCTACTTTGGATAAGAATCCAAAGTGCTGAATATTAACGATGTTTGGCCTTTTACCGGCCGGACAAAAATTAAAAGTTTTTACAAGTGTACAAGTCGTGTCATTGAAAGATACAACAGTTAATAATATATAATATCCAGGAACTATAAAAGAAATTACTTATAAAATTCTCACATACCTAAAATAGAGCCCTTGGTTTTACCAAAACTTTAAAGGTAATTGAAATTTTTATCCCATTATATTTGCTACATACAACACTCGTTAATTTCTTTGATAACTTTATGAAAGATTAAAATAAACTCTACAATTATTTAAATCACATAATATATTGATGCTAAGTTCAGTAATGTCCCTTGAAATAACTGTTATGTTGTTATGTCTCTTTTCACTATTTTAATTATGTATTCCGGTTAATGTGGTTGTACTTCGTACAAAACAGTGTGTAATTACAAGGTGCATCGTGTGCTTTGTTTTACATTTGCAGACACAACTAAATCTAAGACGTCAAAACGCAGCAAGAATTTCTAAATTTCTGTGTAATGACTGCATACTACTTTTTATTCTGGAACGGTAAATATAGCGATGTTTGAATCGATCAATTGTTCTTTTCAGTAACTGCAATTCCAAAGAAAAATTTACTGTATCCTTTAGAATAACACACTCGTATCCTGGTAAATTCTTAATTTCAATAGATGGAGGCCTTGAATGCGTAAACATGTTGAATATTTCATATGAAATAAGGTTTTCATAAGGGTTTGCCCAAAGTGCAAGGATTGTTTTTAATTTTTTTTTTGTTTACATAAGGGCTCGCTTTTCCCCAGGTGGTCAGAGCCACACTATGAGGCCCCACGTCTCTGTGTGTCATTCGGATGACCGCCTCTGCATGTGGCCCTGGCAAGATCAAGTACAGATACTACACAAAATGCCGAGAAGTAGATCCATTCTTTTAAAGAGGTATATGGCCTGAAACAAGCCCATCATATTTTAAAAAAAAAATGAAATAATAATAATAATAATAATAATAATAATAATAATAATAATAATAATAATAATATAATAATAATAATAATGTTGAAAACTAGCGATAATTGCATGCATTATTTGTAAAGAATGGGTGATAAAATTACACATTGCTTATGAACATAGCTGTGAAAATGTGAGTTTGAATGCCCTGAATATTAAACATTTGCTTAATTTTTAAGGCTCAGGGCTCCCCAGGGGCAAGATCCTCCCCATTATATCCCAAAGTCCCAGTTTGTCGATGGGCTGACCACCTCTGCTAGTGGCCATGGCTAGATCAAGTGCAGATAAGTCTATCCTTAATCACTGTCGTGATAAAACAAAAGATACTACACTTTAATCTTAGCAAAAATGCCATGAAAAAATACAAAGTGCTGAAATTTTAACTTTTACAATTGTTTTAAATATTTAATATAATAACATTTTGCATTTATAATGTTCGTTGTGTGTGTGTGTGTGTGTGTTTGTGTGTGTGTGTGTACTTGTGTGTGTGTGTGTTTTACTTTTGTAAATACAACATTCATATACATTCATAAACACATGATGATATTACATTCACGGCATGGTGCAATTACCTGCACATTACTTATTGATGATGATGATGATGATGATGATGATGATGATGATGATGATGATGATGATGATGATGATGATGATGATGATGATGATGATGATGATGATGATGATGATGATGATGATGATGATGATGATGATGATGATGATGATGATGGAGTAATCATTTGCTCTCATGCATACTTAAATCTTTCAATATAAATTCTTTCATACTCCAAGTATTCCCATTCACACTTAGTTTTATTTAAGTAAGTTTAACGGTATCCTAAATCTTTCGTCTACGAGCGGAAGAGCGCAATTGGGAGGGTACAAGCCTTACCCTGGTGCGAGGAAATGCAACCTAAAGACAAAATGTCATGGCAGGGCAGACCAGGCCCTAAGCCTTGGTTGGCGGCTGGTCTAGGATCGAAGCTCCGATAGACGGACAGTTAGAGCATTGCTTTGCTGGTCCGGCAGCTTCTGCAGCTTGTCTTGTTCCAGATGTAGAGGTGTTACCTTTCCTCTGGAGTGAACTAGGCAGACCGAGAGAGGGATCATGCTGCATGGGCAACACATGATCTCTATATTTTAGCCCAGGCTTCGTGCTATGGAGAGGCAATAACTCCATCCCTGGTCTTAACTGGTCTCGGAATCAAAGAGAGAGACAACTATTACGGGTTATAAGTTCCTGTCAGTGGTGTAGATATGGGGCGCCACGCGTTGCCTCTGACGGTGGGAGACACCTACAAGTGCTACCGCCCGCCTCAAGCTGGGCAGCCCCCGGCCAATCGGGTTCTGATCCGCCACAGCCTGCCTGCTTCAATTGCTGCTTGGGGCTAGGACAAAATCTGATTCGCAGGCTGTAAAACCAATGCACCAGGCACTAATAAAAAGAAAAATAGAAACCTCAAGCTACAGCTTGCAACCTGGAACGTGAGAACCATGTGTCCAGGATTTTCCACTGACTTGACCAATATTAACGATGTGAGAAAAACGGCTGCGATTGATGCCGAACTCAATCGTCTTAACATTGATATTGCTGGCCTGTAGGAGACTCGCCTCGCCGAGGAAGGGTCACTCAGGGAAAACAATTACACCTTTTTATGGAAGGGTAGAGGGCAGGCAGAAAAAAATGCAACACGGTGTTGGCTTTGCAGTGAAGAATTCGCTACTGGGAATGATTGAAATTCCAGCAGGAGGAAATGAAAGACTATTATCCCTGCGCTTGGCTACCTCTTGTGGTTTTGCCATCATTATTACTGCATATGCACCGACACTCGATTCCTCTGATGATTTGAAGGATTCGTTCTATGAGGAGTTAGACTCCGTGATCAAGGCAGTTCCAAAGTCTGACTACATTTATATGCTCGGTGATTTCAATGCTCGTGTGGGTATGGATTCGAATTCATGGCCAGTGTTCCTTGGAAAATACAACATCGGTCGCATGAATGAAAATGGACAAAGGCTGCTGGAGCATTGCACCAGAAATGACCTATGTATTACAAACTCTTTTATTTTTAAAACAAAAGAGCTGCATAAGGTCACATGGAAACATCCAAGATCAGGCCATTGGCACCAGTTGGACTTCATCATCACACGGCGACAACATCTGAACCATATATCATTGACTCGAAGTTACCACAGTGCTGACTGTGATACGGATCACTCTTTGGAAGTTTCAAGGGTTAGACTGAGACCAAAGAGAATCTACACAGCTAAACACAAATCTAGCCCCAGGATTAATATTATTAACACTCACTATCCTGAAAAGTGATTTCAGTTTCAACAGCAACTTGAAGACGCTTTCACTGATACACCAGAAAATTGTACGGTAAATGAAAAGTGTGTCAACTTAAGGAAACTCTTTATAAAACTGCCGTAGGGGTTTGCGGCACTGTCGATCATAAGAGGCAGGACTGGTTTGCGGCAAACAGCCAGACTCTGTGCGGCCCTTGATTGATAAGAAGATGATAGCTCTCTTAAGAAACAAGACCAACGCGTAACACTCTGAGTGAGCTAAAGCAAGCTAGGAAGGATGTGCAAAAGGCTGCCAGGCAGTGTGCAAATGATTATTGGATCAAGTTATGCGAGACCATTAAAATCGCAAGTGATAAGGGAAACATCAGAAGCATGTATGAGGGAATAAAGAAAGCTTGTGGTCCAGTGATTAAAAAAAAGTGCACCATTGACAACCTTGACTGGAGAAATCATAACTGATAATAAACAGCAGATGGACAGACGGGTAGAGCACTATTTGGAGCTTTACTCAAGTGAGACCAAACTAGCGGATGATGCCCTCAAAGCCATAGTGGCTCTACCAACTCTTGACCACCTGGACACACTTCCCACCATAACAGAAGTTAAGTAGTTAAATGTGTGCTATAAATGAACTTGCATCTGGCAAGGCTCCAGGTAAGGATGGGATTCTGTGGCATGTTAGGAGAAGACAGAGGACCCAATTAGTAGTGGTCTCTGTAAATATATCTTGTATAATAGATAGACAAGATAAAGGGTATGATTTGGCAAGTTTTGTCTAGAGGCATCTCAAATGAGACAGAAAATCATTCCCGCTTAGCCCTTTAGAGGAACCAGTTTTCCTGGCTCAGAACCCCCACTGTGAGATTCCTAGATTTAAACCCAGTATCTACACAGAAAATTTATAAAAGAAAGAAAAGGTCCCCTCAAGGTCATAAGGAGATCTGGACTATTCGCCCCTGCACAACCGAGGAATTTGTTCTCTCACCATAATGTTGTCAGTGTGCTTTCAGTCCGCCACCTTAGATCTCCCCTTATTTTATTGTGTCAAAGTGATATATGTCAGCTATACCATTAGACATTAGGACTTTAGGACTCAACAGTATTGGACATAAACTCAACAATAACTGTACTTAACACCTGTTGAACAAGACATCTACATGACAGGTTCTTGACAAAAGTTGGACATACATTCACATGGACATGTTTTCTCCAACAATTGAACATGAGATACTGGACAACATTTCTACAGAACATTCACATATCACTGACATCAATAACTGTGGAACAAGACATGCACCAGGAATTGTACTTGACAACAGCTGGACAGCACACTACACAATAATGTACTTCACACCAGCAGACCAAGACACAATCTTTTATTGAGCTGACTGTAGAGGTCGAGTGAAGACCCACGTTCCATCTCAACAATTACACATCGAACAACAATCATATGCAATGTGAGTATGAAAATTTAAAAATGGGTACATCCTCTAGTTAGTTAGTTAGTTAGTCGCAGTTCCAACTTCACAGCAACGGGTCGTCCCCATTATGCTCCGTTCCTGTGCCAGTGAATATCACACAAAACGCTCCCCACTGCCCAATGTGAAAATTGGAAAAGACAGGAGTCTCGACAAACAACAGCCCGCACAGATGCACTGTGCATAATGCCGCCGCCCGAATGTCAACACACCAGTCCCCCACGAAACACCCAATTCATCTCTGATGGAATCGGCAGTCATTTTCCTATCTGGATGTTTCCTAGATGTTCACCTACAGTCCACGAACATACAGTTCATCACCGACGGCAGTGGCAGTCAACCAGAAGCCCAGTGGCCACGCATTTCTGCATAAGGCAAAATCTGGCAAACTCTGGGACATAGCCACCTGCCATCGCCCCGAACATGCAGTCACGTTCCAAAAATAAAAACTTGGGCAGATTCAAAAGCACTTCACATGAAACTCACAGCTCACAGTGTCGCGCCACGCACTCACTCAGTAGCAGGGCGACGGAACCATCAAACCTTCTTAGTCGCCTCTTACGACATGCGTGGTAGACTACAGTGTTGCTATTCTTTGCTTCCCTTATGGGCCCCGGCAACACACGGGAGTAATCGGAGTAAACATCCTCTAAAAACCCACCAACAGACACCCAATCTCAAAACTCCCCAACTCTCCTCCATCACACATCTATCTATAACTCCTCCTACACAACAACTTAAGTACATCATGAATTATCCTTTCAACTGTCACTGAGAGTAAAATACTGGTAGACTTTCTAGTATGGGGCAGACATAGGGACACACTGCTATTCTGGTACGTAAACATCCTGTTAACACCTGAAGTGGTGTTGGGAAGGTCCCAGTTGCAGCTTTCCCATGAAGGTTCCCATATAAGTCTAATCCCTCCTGTGAACAGTCTATGAACAGATAATCATGGCCTCTCAGTGGTGAGTAGACTGGCGAGAAGCTGGCAACTGGGGTTAAACAATACATAACAGTACTGCATACCATCCAGTCGGTAGAGAGATAGCTCCACTATACAGCATAATTCTACAACACACGTCTCTCCCAATGGGCGGTACTTTGTTACATGGATGTCCTATCCCATACATACTCATAAAGCAATGTCAGACCTCACCCCTTTCAGAGTAGACTCGGCTCACAAGTACATCATATCATCACCATCATCATGTGGTCTTTCCCCACCAAGTAATTTCAATATCCATTACAGTAGGTAATTAAGCAAAATTGCATGTGCAATAGTTCACATATGTAACAAAGCACATATGGAAAAACATGTTTTTCCCTGTAAATTTGCATGAGCCATACCATACATTCAGCCAACTAAGTCGAAGGTTCGAACACATATTGTCCTTTTTGGAACTCGTTCATATGAACCCACCAATGTAGCAAAGGGTACCAGTGTAATACTTCAGAGAGAAATTGTATTAATTCTCCTGAGCTTAATTTAGCCACCAGGCATCACATAAACTTTGTAATTCTTGCGTGCCATACAGTCCTGCATACATATGACGACACACAACGTCTTTCCTTCTACTTATGTGAGAGGTTACTTATAAAAACACCAACTCACTCACTCAAGCAGTCTCAGCATTTACAAGGGAAATGTTACATGTTACACAAAACATTCTGATCACAGACGTAGATTCACAAGAGCATTGTTACCGTTTGATCAAGAGTGGGTAATGATATGCATTCATATGAGAATCCAGAATGCACTAAGGTTTGCGAATATGCATTGAGAGTAATTTACAGTCATCAGGCATATGCAAACAGTCACAGCAGGTGAATAATAGATAAGTTGGAATATACAGCGTGGGAGACCCGACAGGCTGAAGAAGCAACATTCAGAATACGTTCACAATGAAGTTCTGATTTCACTTTCACATTTGTTCATAAAAATACTCTTATATTCTTCTCTTTCGCTCACTAGACATAACCACAACATTTAAATATGTGTGATAGTGGTACCTGTTGTCCAGAGAACAATATAATTATGGAAGTATAAGGGCGCACCACATCACAGATAGCGACTGCTCCGGGTGGAATCCTAGCTTCAACTACTCGATTTGGCCTAGTAGATAGCGTTACCACCAAGTGTTAGCCAATCAAAAGACGGGCATACGCCTTTTCCCCTCCCTGCGGGCTTCGAGAACATTCTCTGATTCTGACATTCTGACAAATTATCAGGAGGGTTTCCGTTCACGATTAAAAGTATTGAGAATATGTGGTGGACTGGGGTTGTGGATCCACCATGTCACAGATTCCAATAGAGGTTATCAGGAGTGGGCAAGACACACTCACTCTACAGATCCACCAGCAAATAGAGCTATGCTGGCGAGAAGGACAAGTCCCACAGGATTTGAAAGATTCAAGCATCATAACACTGTAAAGAACAAGGGCGATCGGAGCGACTGCAACAACTATAGGAGTATCTCACTTCTGTGTATTGTTGGAAAAGTATTTGCCAGAATTGTTCTGCGCAGACTTCAAGTCCTAGGCGATCAAATCTACCCCGAATCACAGTGTGGCTTTCGACAGAACCGGTCTACCATTGATATGATAATCACACTGCGACAAATGCAAGAAAAATGCCGTGAACAGAATCAACCACTGTTTATTGCCTTCATCGAGCTCACAAAGGCATTTGATTTGGTCAGTCGTGAGGGTCTGTTCAAGGCACTAAAGAAGATTGGCTGCCCACCAACTCTTCTGTCCATTGTGGAATCGTCCCACACAGGCATGAAGGGTATAGTCGAGTTTGATGGTGCAACTTCTGAAGAGTTTGAAATCAAGAGTGGAGTTAAGCAAGGTTGTGTACTAGCTCCCACCCTCTTTGGAATATACTTTTCACTTCTACTGAAATATGCCTTTCGTGATCAGGATGGTGGTATATACATTCACTCACGCTCAGATGGCGGCCTCTACAATGCTCAGAGATTGAAGGCCAAGACCAAAATTAGGAGGGTACTGATCAGTGAGTTGCTTTTTGCACATGATGCTGCAGTTACAACCCACTCTGAGGAAGAATTGCAATGTCTGCTATCTGCATTCTCCAATGTTTTTTTCTGAATTTGGTTTAACAATTAGCAAAAAAAAAGACACAGATTATGTCACAAGGTGCACATGGGGTACCATCAATCTTTATTGACGACGCCGAACTAGAGATGGTAGACCATTTTACATTTCTAGGATCAGTGGTAAATAGCAAATTATCCCTAGATCAGGAAATCAACATCCGGATTGGTAAGGCAGCAACAACAATGAACAGGTTAAGAAAAAAGAGTCTGGGAGAACAGGAAGCTTACTGCCAAAACAAAAGTCCTTGTCTATCAAGCCTGTGTCCTTAGTACTCTTCTCTATGGCAGTAAAACCTGGACAACTTACTCACACCAAGAGAAACGTTTAAATAGCTTTCATATGCGGTGTCTGAGAAGAATTCTTGGTATTAAGTGGCAAGACAAAATCACAAATACTGAAGTATTGGAAAGATCAGGTTGTGTGACGGTTTATTCTATGCTCAGTCTTCGTAGACTTAGATGGATAGGACATCTTAGGAGGATGGATGATGGTAGAATACCAAAGGACATCTTTTTTGATGAATTACAGATGGGTAAGAGATCTCAGGGTCGGCCTCTACTACGATACAAAGATGTGTGTAAGCGGGACATGATTGATACAGGTATTGATAATGCACTGTGGGAGCAAGTCGCCGCTGAACGTGTTGCATGGAGGGCATAGATCAGAAATGGAATAAAGACAAAGGAGAAAATTATTGCAGATAAGTCACACACCGAGCGTGTGAGACGTAAGACGGTGCATGATGGTGGAAATGACCACGTGTTCACATGCACCCACTGTGAACGAACATTTACAGCGCGAATTGGCCTTATCAGTCACATTCACTACCGCCATAGGTACAAGTTATTATGCCTTTTTAAAGCACAAACTATCGTCTGTTAAGACGGCAAGATGCCAATGGAAAATCTTTCGTACTCCAAGTATTCTCATTCACTTTTTCTTTCTGAAAATGGTACATAATGTATGTACCTACAACATTTTCCATGCATTAAACATCGGAAAAAGCATCCCATTATACAAAGTAGCATGCATAACAGGTGTATTTGGCTTTTGCTTGAGCGTGTAGGCTAACAGCAGAGAGAGAGAGAGAGAGAGAGAGAGAGAGAGAGAGAGAGAATGAGAGAGAGAGAGAGAGAGAGAGAGAGAGAGAGAGAGAGAGAGAGAGAGAGAGAGAGAGAGAGAGAGAGAGAGAGAGAGAGAGAGTTGGCCCATTTTGCACTGTTCGGAAAATATATATTCCTGCCTCTGCTGGCTATTGAAACCAGGCGACTGTCCCTGTAGGAAAGATATAACATAATTGGTATTTGCAATCGCCTATGTAGTTTTAATGTTATAAAGAAAACAAGTCCGTAGTGGGGACGCTTATATTGGTTTGTGAAGTGTTAGCACCATCACATGTTTGTAAACCTGAGTTAACAGATAGTTATACGTCCTATACACGACGTCGTAGTCAACACAAGCATGTTTGGCAGTTTGTAATTTACATGGCGAGTTTACCTGCAGTAGTTTGCCATTTATTTCTGAACTATGAATAAACTTTGGTGGAACTGCGGTAAAGCTGTGAAAATGTAAACAGTATAAAATGACACAAAGTAGTGCAGCTTTACATAACAGAATTACGACACATACAGAACATTGCGGCACACATCAGCAAACAAACACATTCACAAAACACAACATATAGTCACGGAGATCTCCTGTGACTACATTAAAACGTGACGACAGGACGAGAAGAATAAAAAGATGAAAGCAATGAAGAGAAAATGAAAATTGGAAAAATTGTTCATACTTACCTCAGAATTCCGAGCTGTGTATAGCCCCAAATATCACCGTTGTCTTCTTTTTATACCCAACCGAGGGAGTGGAATGTAGGATGATGATGGGGTGGTGGGTGTAAGGTTCAGTGAGCATTCCAGGTACTGGAGTGGAAGTGGTATATTGAATGAAGAGGGGGAGGGGACGAGGAGGTGGGAAGGTAGGGCGGCAACCTGTAATAGTTGTCTAAGAATGGTATCTGAGGAATCCCAGTGGATGTACTTACAAAGCAAGAGTGGGTGCCAGTGAATGGGTTGGCCCTAGTGGACGAATATTGAAGAGAAATGGAGTGTGCACCCAAGTATGATTGTGATACTAGCCAAACTCACATTATGTATTCCTTTATATTATTGTGAGGCGAGTCCTAAAGTCTGGGTGGACTGATATATGTGAACGGACATACATACATCTACACCCACCCAACAGACATTCATACAATAGTGTACATGAACGTGTGTAAGGTATATATACGAAGAAAAAGAAAGAGAGAGAGAGAGAGAGAGAGAGAGAGAGAGAGGGGGGGGGGGTTGGTATAGTTTCTGCGATATGCCACCTGTGGTATGCGGACACATGATATGGGTAGGAACAGAGAAGCAATTCTTGAGAGAGAGAGAGAGAGAGAGAGAGAGAGAGAGAGAGAGAGAGAGAGGAGAGAGAGAGAGAGAGAGAGCAAAAGAGAGAGGGAGAGGTTGGTATCGTTTCTGTGATGTGGCACATGGTGTATGCGGAGTAGATCGGTCTACAAATACGAGGCTTCACTCATACTGTTCCCTATGAAATAGGGTTATTAAGGTTGACTGTTATATCACGTATTTTAGGATCAAATCATCCAATGCTTGTGTCATTGGATTTGTATAAGATCCGACCTCCGGTAATATACATGATATGGGTAGGCACAAAAAAGCAAGATTATTTTGAGAGAGAGGGGAGAAAGAGAGGAGAGAGAGAGAGAGAGAGAGAGAGGAGAGAGAGAGAGAGAGAGAGACAGACAGACAGACAGACAGACAGACAGACAGACAGACAGACAGACAGACAGACAGACAGACAGACAGACAGACAGACAGACAGACAGACAGAGAATACATACATTCATACATTGTTGTTGTTGTTTGTTGTTGTTGTTGTACATACATACATACATACACACACACACACACACACACACACACACCCCTGCCTGCCTGCCTGCCTGTTCAGTATGGTTTCTAACTGGTTGGGAAATTATTGGGTCCGTGAGGAATGGTGATATCCTTACGGGTGCACACTATATTGCGTACGAAAGAAGTGCCACGAGTGGTAATGCGAGATGCCACAGGTAAACTACATGTTCGGTCACTTGATATCTGCCAGAGAGACAGGATAGAAAATCAAATCAAATCAACTTTATTTTAAAAGGGTCACAAATTGGGCACGCAGGCCCGTCTTACATTCAGCTCTTCCAATCACGCGTCTTTCGTTCATCAAGAGCATTATACATTTACATAGGAAGAAAAACAAACATTGTGAAATGAATGTTGTAAACATAAACAAGGCAAATTACCATGTTATGAGGCCCATCTACCACCTACCCATACATCACGCCACCCACACACACACCCCCACCTACCCAAACACACACACCCAGGGACACATACATACCCCACTAACCGATCCATCCCCCACCCGCACACCCCCACCCACACACACTGCCCTCACCTATTCCCCCAACCAAAACACACTCGCCACCCACAAACATCCCCCACCAACTCACACATCCCACGCCCACCCACATACACATTCTAACCCACACATCCTCTCCCCACCCACACCTCCGACCACCCATCCCCCATCCACATCTCCATCGACCACATATTCCCCACCCACGCACACACATCCCCACCATAGAAGATAATTTTAGTAGAGAAAATAACTAGTTAGAGACAAGGAGAGGATGATAACTTGGAGGGTGTGGAAGCAGGAGAGTGGGCAGGGGAGGAGAAATGTCTACGATTAGATAAAACTATGTTGGGTGTTGAGGCCGTGTGGTTCTATGTACCCCAACGAAAATATGAACCGGTTTTCTATATTTTCGCTATGTTGAGCACCTGACGAGCAAGACTGAATGGCAGAGACCTGGACATCGGAAGCACCTTGGTGGTTTGCGCCGTTGAAATGGGTGGAGACAGGCTTGGGGGCGTTATTTTGGATGTCCAGCAGATGTTGGCGGAATCTGTCAGCTAGCCTGAGGCCAGTCTGTCCAATATACTTCATATCCCACCGTTTGCTTATAATGGCATACATTATGTTACGACTGGTGCAGGAACATTCTTGCTTGATGCGTAAACTGTTTTTAGGGAACAGCGCCATTGGGGAGTGTACCACATATGGGAAGGTCTTGAAACGAGGTCTTAGGCAAGCCTTCGTACCTAATTGTGATGGTGGAGGTGGCGATCCCTGTACCCTACTGTAGACGAGTACATCTTTGAGGTTACGGTCACGTCTGTAGGCCACTAGTGGTTTCTCTAAAAATATCGCGCTAGTACAGTGGAGTCTGGATAAGTAGAAGTCGCAGGGGCCGAAGGAATTTGTTCTACTTATCAGAAATTCTACTTATCCAGACTGCACACATATTTACACTAATTTACACTAATACATGTGTACCATGCAGTAGCATTGAGTAAAATGATTGTACCACTTAGCAAACACATGTAGTGAACAAATAAATAGCAATACAATATCTGTGATTTTGCTTTGCTTCTTGACTTGTGAAAAATGTCTTCCCATTGCCTGTTTAAAGGTACAAAATGGTGAGACTGCATCATCTGAACATCCATTCTGCATCATGTAAATGTCAATTTTGTCAGTTGATGCCAAAATATCTGACTGCGATACAGGTTGTGCTTGCAGCTCACAGTCATCCTCATCATCAGAGTCAGGGCTGGAAGGGTCTGTTGGTTCAATGACTGTCATACATAGCCCTATAATATCAGTGCTTGAAAGAGTGGCACTAGTAGAAACATCATTGTCAATGTTCACAAACTCCTCTGGATCAATCTTCAGCTCTTTATACAATCTAGCAAGTAATGGCCCCACTGAAATGTCAGTAACATTGCTCACACTGCTCGCTGATGGTGTGGAATTCTCATTTACAGAGACATCTACTAGAGGTAAGAAGCCAGCTTGTCTGAAGCAATTAGCAATAGTTGCTGGTAAAACTCTGTCCCATGAAGATTTTAACATAAGAATAGCATCAAGAAGGGTTATCTTGAAATCGACACAAATGAGGTCAGCATCCATATGACCCACAAGTTTTGACAACATTGTGGATCTAAAAAGAACTTTCAGATTTTGAATGATACCTTGATTACAAGGCTGAAGTGTTGATGTGGCATTAGGTGGCAGAAACAAAACCTCTGTTGCCTTCAGATTGTTAATTTTTGTGTGGGCTGAACAATTGTCAACAATTAAAAGAACTTTTCTTTGTTTACACATAATTGAATGATAAAATTCTTGTAGCCACTCATTGAACAGTTCTGATGTCATACATGCCTTTGAATTGGCTGTGTAATTCACACACAATTTTTTCAGACCTTTGAAACAACGAGCATTTTTAAATATTCCAATCACAAATAAAGGATATGTTTCACTACCATCCATATTGGAACACACAACCACTGTTATTCTTTCTTTTGATTTTCCCCGCATGACACTTTTCAATTTTGAAAGAAAATGTTTGAGAGAGAGAGAGAGAGAGAGAGAGAGAGAGAGAGAGAGAGAGAGAGAGAGAGAGAGAGAGAGAGAGAGAGAGAGAGAGAGAGAGAGAGAGTCCGGTCGAAGGTTTTGTGGTTTAGGCGGAGAACTGAGAGTTTCTGCGCGGTTAATAGGTAGAGCGCGGCAGAAAGCTGGCAACAGGACATGATCAGGATAGCCACGGAGTTTGAAGAAGTCCAACATCTCATGGGCATTACTATACCAACCTCCCCCCCCCCCCCCTCGCTCTCTCTCTCTCTCTCTCTCTCTGTCTCTGTCTGTCTCTCTCTCTCTCTCTCTCTCTCTCTCTCTCTCTCTCTCTCTCTCTCTCTCTCTCTCTCTGTCTCTCAAAATAATCCTGCTACCTATATCATGTGTAATACCGGTGGTCGGATCTTATACAACCCCAATAACACAAGCATTGGGTGATTTGATCCTAAAATATGCGGTATAACAATCAACCTTAATTAACAGAAACAGTGTGAGTGAAGCCTCGTATTTGTAGACCGACCTACTCCGCATACATCGTGTGGCACATCACAGAAACGATACCTCTCTCTCTCTCTCTCTCTCTCTCTCTCTCTCTCTCTCTCTCTCTCTCTCTCTCTCTCTCTCTCTCTCTCGCTCTCAAAAATTGCTTCTCTGTGCCTACCCATATCATGTGTCCGCATACCCCATAAGGCATATCGCAGGAACTATACCACCTCTCTCTGTCTCTCTCTGTCTCTCTCTCTGTCTTTCTCCACGTCTCTCTCTACTCTCTCTCTTCTCATATATATATATATATATATATATATATATATATATATATATATATATATATATATATATATATATATATATATATATATATATATATATATATATATATACCTTGCACATGTCCATGTACACTATTGTATGAATGTCTGTTGAGTGGTGTAGATGTATGTATGTGAGCTCACACATATCAGTCCACCCAGACTTTAGGACTCGCCTCACAATAATATAAAGGAATACATAATGCGAGTTTGGTTAGTATCACAATCATACTTGGGTGCACACTCAATTTCTCTTCAATATTCGTCCACTAGGGCCAACCCATTCACTGGCACCCACTCATGCTTTGTAAGTATATCCACTGGGATTCCTCAGATACCATTCACAGACAACTATCACATATTGCCGTCCTACCTTTCTGCCTCCCCTTTCTTTCAATGTACCACTTCCACTCCAGTACCTGGGATGCTCACTGAAACGTTACATCCACCACCCCATCATCATCCTACATCCCACTCCTTCGGTTGTGTATACAAAAAGAGAACGGTGATATTTGGGGCTATACACAGCTCGGAATTCTGAGGTAAGTATGAACATTTTTTTTCCAATTTTCATTTTCTCTTCATTGCTTTAATTTTTTCCATCTTGTTATTCTTTTCGTCTCGTCGTCACGTTTTAATGTAATCACAGGAGATCTCCGTGACTATATGTTGTGTTTTGTGAATGTGTTTGTTTGCCGATGAAGGCTAATCGCCGCAATGTTCGTTGTGCGACGTAATTCTGTTATGTAAAGCTGTACTACTTTGTGTCATTTTATATTGTTTACAATTTCTGAATTATCAACGCTAAAAACCGATGTTAAAAATCAACACACAACGGCATCATATGAAATTTTCTGCAGCTGATTTTGAAAGCGGTATGTGGGATTGCGAATCGCATTCGCTACTCTTTCGTTAAACATCTCTGGCATAGACGTGTGCACATCGAGAAATAGGTGACCAGTCTTTTCCCTAACGAAGCAGGACAGCATTGCAATGTGTAATAATCATTATTGTTTACATTTTTATTTACTCTTGCACAGTAGTACATGCATTGCAACGTTTAACTACATTAATGGTCATTGGAAAAAAAAACAGTATGCATGGCTGGAATAAAAGTAGAATGTAAACTAATTATTACACTTTAAGCTAAAGAAAATAACAAAAGGCATAGTGCCGCCCACGCTCAGAGTTTAAAGCTGACTAAGTAAGCCTTGCCAGGGCTAATATAAACACTAGAGGCCACCCCAGGTCTGAAGGATGGTTGATTCCCTTATAGTGCTCAGGCGCCCATCCCCGTCTCTCCTCCGTTGGCAGATACCCCCGAACCATGCATGTGTTAAGGGAGGAACCTCGCGCGACCCTAAGCTTTCCAACCCAAACAGGCCATTGTCTGGGTCAGCGAGGACCTTGACTACATGAAAGGACGGTATAACCAGTGAGGTCACGTGGTCTCCACATACCATGGGTATCCTGTCCACTAAACAACCGGATTTCTCCAGATGGCTGAACAATTACAACTACACGCCGTTTGTTTATAAACCGACGTAAGTTTATTATGTAGCCATTGCTGGGTGTATTGTTATTGAATACATTAAATTATCGTTTTTGAATATAAACTATTATTTTATCAAAATATGCTTATTATTAGCAATATCCTATGTAAAATATATTTCCTAATATATTTTGTGTCAATTACTTCAACTTTCACTTTAATTGAAGAAAACATAAAAACATAAAATTATCACATTGTTTTCGAACTTGAAAAAACAGGAGAACTCACATTGCATATTAATGTTATGAAACTTATTATTAATAGGAGGAGATAAACAATTCCCAAAGGGAAATAAAGTAACTGACAGCATTAAACATGACGTATTTGCTTTCACTATGTTTAACAAGCATACGCCATTGCAATAGTTAGCTTTTGTAATACACTGTTTTATATGTAATCTGATTATTTGAATTTCGTACATTTATACTTCCTATTTTATTTGATATTTATCTTTAAACGTATTTAAAATACATTTGCATATTAAATTACTAAAATGTGCCCATTTAACGAGCCATTGCCCCCTATGGACTAAAATCACCAGACACCATATACACCGTTTATTCTTTCTTTTCTTTTCTTTCTTTTTTTTCTTCTTTTTTTAAATACAATTGCGAATACAACATATACATTCATAAACACATAAAAAATATTACATTCATGGCATGGTGCATTTACCTACAGATTACTTGTTGATGATGATGGCGGAGTAATCATTTGCTCTCATGCATACTAAAATCTTTCAATAGAAATTCTTTTATACTCCAAGTATTCTCATTCACACATAGGTTTATTTAAACATGTTTAACGTTATCACTGAATCTTTCATACTTCAAATATTCTCATTCGCCGTTGCTTTCTAAAAATGGTACAAATTGTATGTACTTACAACATTTTCAATAATTAAATATCGCAACTAGCACCCCATTTTACAAAGTAAAATACATAACAGGTTTATCTGGCTTTTGCTTGAAGGTTCAGGCGAGAGAGAGAGAGAGAGAGGAGAGAGAGAGAGAGAGGAGAGAGATGAGAGAGAGAGAGATGAGAGACGAGAGAGAGAGAGAGAGAGATGAGAGAGAGAGAGAGAGAGAGCCTAAACGAAGACATAAGTTAGCTGCCTTGGGTAACAATCCAAAGTGCTAATTATTAAGGCCTCCTACAGGCCGGACAATTTTTTCTATCCCATAGTGATTGGGAATGTCTGTATCATTTACAAATAAACTATTAGATGTTATATCCAAACGATATTAAAATAAATTATTTATAAAATTCCCACATATCTAAATTAAAGCATTAACTTTTACACAAACTTTAAAGATAATTTAAAATTATTATCTGGTTATTTATGCTACATATAATTGTCTCTAATTACTATGATAATTTTATAACAGATTAAGATACATACTATAATTATTTAAATCACATAATACATTAATGCTACGTTCAGTTATGTCCCTTTAAAGAACTGTTGTGTTGTCTCTTTACCACTAAGTTAATAAACGTCTTCCGTTTAATGTAGTTTTATTTCGTACAGAACAGTGTGTATTTACAAGGTGCATTGTGAGTTTTCCTTTACATTTGCAAATACAAGACTCAAGACGTCAAATGCAGCAAGATTTTCACAATTTATGTGTAACTAGCTGACCCGGCCCGGCTTCGCCCAGACCCTGGTGGGGAGCATCTCATTTAATTCATATAAGTAGTCATATAAGCTCCCGTTCATGTTCCCGACTATCTATCTGTCTGTCTGTCTGTCTGTCTGATCCGGCGCGGCTTCGCCCAGCCCCTGATGGGGAGCATCTCATTTAATTCATATAAGTAGTCATATAAGTTCCCGTTTCCGACTGTCTGTCTGTCTGTCTGTCTGTCTGTCTGTCTGTCTGTCCGTCCGTCCGTCTGTCTGTCTGTCTGTCTGTCTGTCTGTCTGTCTGTCTGTCTGTCTGTCTGTCTGTCTGTCTGGCCCGGCTTCGCTCAGCCCCTGGTGGGGAGCATCTCATTTAATTCATATTCGGCCCCTGCTCCCGTTCCCAAAAAGACGACCCAGCCCGGCATCGCCAAGCTCCTGGCGGAGAGCGTCTCATTTAATTCATATTCGGTCGCTGCTCCCGTTCCCAAAAAAGACGACCCGCACCGGCTTCGCCCAGCTCCTTGCAGGGAGCATCTCATTTAATTAATATTCGGCCCATGATCCCGTTCCCGTTCCCAAAGCGGGGAGCATCTCATTTAATTCATATTCGGCCCCTGCTCCCGTTCCCGTTCCCAAAAAAGACGACACGGCCCGGCTTCACCCAGCTCCTGGCGGGGAGCGTCTAATTTAATTCATATTCGGTCCATGCTCCCGTTCCCAACACATACGACCCGGCCCGGCTTCGCCCAGCTCCTGGCGGAGAGCGTCTCATTTAATTCATAATCGGCCCCTGCTCCCGTTCCCGTTCCCAAAGCGGGGAGTATCTCATTTAATTCATTTTTGTAACTGCAATGTTGCCTCTTGTATGAATTTACCTGTCCTTTTCAGTTCACTCAGCAGTCCATAGAGTTTATCTTCCACTGTCGTCTCTGTAGGCCAGAAGGTTTGCCTAGACATGTTGTAATTTGGGCAGTCTTTGAGTATATACTCTGCTGTCTGCGATGCCAATCCACATGTGCACATGGCTGATTCACCAATCTTGAATCTTGTATACATGTGGTTGCGTAATCTATTGTGGCCTGTTCTGAGGCGCAGAATAATGACTTGGTCTGGTCTGTCCATAACGTGGTAGTCGTTTTGAGCAGGTTTTCGTGGCCTTCTGACTGATTTGATCATTCTTTTCTTTGGTGGTATGTAACGGGCACATCAGGTTGTTCTTCTTTTGCTCCTTCCTTAGCCAATCGATCAGTTCTGTCGTTTCCGGGTATTCCACAGTGGGATAGTATCCACTGTATGGTGATGCTGACTGCTAAGTTCAGAAAGTAGTGTCCTTAGTACTGGCAATTTCCCAGACATCATTTCGTTTTCGTTGAGGTGAGTTTATGCAAGCAACATACGCTTACCTTTTCTTGGTCCACGATGTTTTCTAATTCTATTTATTTTTTTTTTTTTTTTTTTTTTGCTGACTCCCTCCGCATTCCAGTGTATTAGGTTTATTCTTTGTTTGGTATGGCCAGACGCTCTATTCTCAGGTTCCCTGGCTCCACAGGGCATCTGAGAAGGACCTCAAGTAGCTGTTGTTGGACCCTTTTGATGCATAGGACCAGACACTGCACCTGCGTGGGGGTGTAAAGCAGGACGAGAACCATAACATTTAGCAGTAGTCGACATATTTCATTACGCGTGATTGCGTTGCATCCTTATTCTGTGGTGCGCCTCCTGGCTGGATGCCTCCGTTTTCAACACCTTTCCTTTGCTACTTTCTCGAGTTTAGGTGTGTAGGCACGCACACACATGTCTGCGCATGTATGTGCATGTATACACATCTAGAGCGTTCTGGTTATTTCTCGGCGCCAAGTGATTCGCCGCCGCCGCCCCTTCTCCTGTTACTTAAAACAGTTCCGCCACGAGAAGACCGAGAGTTGGACTTCTGCTGCATAGGTGATGAATGCACAAGCCATTGGGCTGTTTACGCAAGGTTGGGCGCTCACCCTAACCCCGCCCCGGCTACATACAACAACATTTAGAACCATATAATGTTAAAATGTGAATTTATCGATTTTCATATGGAGAAATATTTATCGACATGTAAAAATGTAATAAGGATGATTCTATGAAAAACAGATATTTCTCCGGTGAATAAAATGATTTATTTTGCATGAAAATTTAAATTTAAAAGTAATTTGTTGTTATAAATTAATTCCAGATTTACAATGTTCAAATTAATCTTTTTGTTGTAGTAGTCTTGATATATTTTTGAAATTTATTCTGAGTTTACTACTTGCATTCCGAAAATTTTATTTTACACGCACAGCCGGAAGTAGGTTTTGTTTCATTTCCGTTTTAAAGTTTTGTACAATTACAACTGTTCGAATTTTAATAAAACAATGAGTGTCAATGACAAACGTAATATTGAAGATGAATGCCGTGTTCTTAATGATGAGTGGACAACTAAGTACTGTTTTATAAAAGTTGGTAGCACATCAGGTTGCTTGTTGTGTCATGAGTCAGTGGCTGTCTTCAAGGAGTGCAATTTAAAAAGACATTATCAAACAAAACATTCCGATTTCGGATACAATTTAACAACCGAATGGAGGGAAAGGAAATGCCTGGAGTTGGTGAAAAATTTGGAGAAACGGCAAACTGTTTTCACTAAACAGTCTTTAATTCAAGATGCTGCAACTGAAGCTAGTCTTGTGCTGTCACATAGAATTGTAAGTCAGAAAAGTCATTTTCTGATGGCGAGTTCATCAAGGAATGTTTGCTAGATGCAGCAAACATTATGTGTCCAGAACAAAACAACAGAATTGACATTACTTTATCAAGGAGAACTGTGGTCAAACGTGTTGACAAGTTAAGTGACAATTTCATGCATAAATCTTCAAGATGCAAGTAAACAGTTTTTTGTGGTATTTCTCTTGCATTGGATGAGAGTACCGATGTACATGATACTGCCCAATAATTGATATTTATACGTGGCATAAACACTTCTTTCAAACTCACTGAAGAGTTACTGAGTGTTGAGTCACTCTATGACACAACCACAGGCCATGATATATTCAATGCTGTTACTAACTGTATTGAAAGAACTGGATTGGTTAGGAACAAGATGGCAAGTGTTACAACTGACGGAGCTCGTGCTTTGACTGGAAAAAAATGTAGGTCTGGTAAAGTTGATAAGTGATAAGATTAAAGCAGAATATCTAGACCACGCATTATTACCACTTCACTGTGTGATTCATCAATAAAGTCTGTATAAAACTGTTTTGAATATCAAGCATGTTATTGACCCAAGTTGGCAGTATCATCAACTTCATCAGATCAAGAGGACTTAATCACTGACAGTTCAAGGCATTACTTGACGATTTGGAAACTGAACATTCCGATGCCCTGTACCACACCAGTGTTCAATGGCTGAGTCTCCGGCAAGGTGTTGAAGCGAGTGTGGGAAACTCAGAGAATAAATAGTGATGTTCCTAGAGATGAAGGGCATTGAATGTGACTTTAATACTAACATTGTCAATAAAGAGTGGAAGTTAGACTTTATGTTTGCCATTGAAATTATGGAAAAGGTAAATCAACTGAATGTCAAACTTCAGGGTAATGATGTGTTTGCACATGAAATGTATGTACATGTAACATCATTCAGGCAAAACTCTCACTATTCTCCAGACAAGCAAGTGAAAATAGATTTTGTCACTTCCCTTTGCTTAAACAAGAAATCATTTCTGGTGAAATGACTGAAAAGTACAAAGCCCAATTAGATGTTTTGATTGAAGAATTTGGATGGAGATTCCAAGATTTCAAGAACTTAGAGCCACAGTTCAATATTCTCTGTTCCCCTTTCAGCACAGAAGCTGATACAGCCACATAGGACATACAGTTGGAGCTGCTTGACTTACAAGCAGATCATGACCTGAAAGAGAAATTCAAGACAGATGGTTTGCTGGATTTCTATGGATCTTTATCACAAGAATCCTTTCCCAACTTGAAAAACTTTGCAGCTAAACTTGTATCATTGTTTGGATCAACATACATTTGTGAACAAGCATTCTCTTGCTTGAAGATCAACAAATCTAAGAATAGGCTTTATTGTCGGACTGCAACTTGCATGCTGTCATGCGAATTTCAACAAGTAAACTTGCTCCACATTTCAAGAATATTGTCAAATAGTGCAAGCAGTTACATTCATCTCATTAGAAATCAACAATTATAGTGACAATGCAGTCGGTTTGTGTCTAAATTTAAGTCATTGATAGATAATAAAAAATATTTGTCATAATTACAAATTGTTAACAAATCTTGTTAACAAATTAGTAAAAGTTTTTGTCCGTATTGTCAAATATAATGTATAAGTGTATACGTAAAATAAAATTGCAATAATTAGTTATTTATACTGCTTAATAACCTATAGATTATATAATAATTAATAATTACTTATTGTGATAGGTTGCTGTAAGCAAAATGGAAATTATATATATATATATATATATATATATATATATATATATATATATATATATATATATATATATATATATATATATATATATATATATATACTATATATATATGTGCGGCCCGCCAATAGCTTTACATTTGTCAATGCGGCCCTACGCACAAAAAGTATGCCTACCCCTGTGTTAAGGTATTTCCCATCTTGTCACAGATAACATTCAATTAAGGTTGAACATTTCTTGTCAATAACTCCATTTCTTTGAAATTTCGTAATCTCTTCCAGTCTTATGATATTGCTCTATTCTGGTACAGCAATCTTGAATATATTGGATTTTATCCTTTCGTGTATTCTTTCTTATTTCTTGAGTTAAAGATTTATACTTCATCCTGATGTTATCATATTCACCCCCGTTTTTTGTTCCGTTCCCTTCGTTGTTTTATTAATTCTAACGTGTCTGATGTAATCCATGGCTTAAGTTGTTTTTTCTTGGCCGGAATTAAATCTTTGGCTGCAGTTATCAAGATGTCTCTAGCTTGTACTGCCAGTTCATCAGGTGTCATTTCCTCTTGTACAGACATCAAAACGATTCCTAACTTCTACGTTTGTATGCATCTGGTATTTTGTGAGATCAAAACGAAGTGGCCTTGGTCCTCGGGTAAGCTTTTTGAGTTTTAATTTCAGATCTGCTCTCTAATAACTGATGGATCTGTATCACAGTCTGCACTTCGTAGGGTTTTTGCAGATGTTATGCTTGATCTCTATCTTCTTTGTACTAAAACATGATCTATATGAATTTTGGTAATACTGTTCGGGGACTTCCATGTGAAGAGACTTCTTGGGTGTTGTTTAAAAAGTGTATTGGCTATCGTTAACACATTTTCTGTGCAAAATTCAATTAATTTGTCACCTGCATCATTTCTATTTCTCAATCGAAATTTTCCTAAAACGTGTCTCTCATTTTCATCTCTTCCTGTACCTACTTTTGCATTAAAATCTCCCATTATTATTGCTATATCATTATGACTAATCTTATTTAACGTGTCTTGCAGTGTGTTGTAAAAATCTTCAATTTCGTCCTCCTCTGCCGTTGAAGTAGGTGCATATATCTGTATGAGAGTTGTGTTTTTTGGACGGCCTTTAAGTCTGATAGTGAGGATTCTACCACTAACTGGGTTATATCCCATTAAAGCTTTTGTAGTTATTTTATCAAAACAAAATGCCACTCCACTCTGGCCTCCGACGTCTCTACCCGAATAAATGAAAAGACTTTTTTCAGTTTTAAAATGTCCCTTGCCTCTCCAGCGATGTTCACTAATTCCTAAAATTTGGGGGGCTTAACTCTACCTTGCCCAAGGGTGTCCGTAGACTAACGGAGGAAAGGAGGCGTCTTACATCTCCTTTGATAGGGGATACCCCTACCCCGCTAACCGCTAATGACCGCTTATTATTTAATATTCTGGAAAGGTAAATATAGCGATGTTTGAATCGATATTTAGTTGTTTTCGGTAATTGCAATTCCAAAGAAAAACTTAATGTATTCTTTAGAATAAAACACTAGTATCCTCGTAAATTCTTCATTTCAATAGATGGAGGAAAGTGAATGTGTAAAAATGTTGAATGTTTTATATGGAATAAGGTTTTCATGTAGGTTTGCTTAAAGTACACGGATTATTATTAATTTAAAAAATGATGGCTCACGGTTCCCCAGCGGGTCAGAGCCACTACATGAGGCCCAACGTCTCTGAGTGTCATTCGGATGACCACCTCTGCATGTGGCCATAGCAATATCAAGTGCAGATACTACACTTTGATCGTAGCCAAAATGCCGAGAATGGAGATCCATTCTTTTGTAGAAGTATATGGTCTGAAACAAATCCCATCACATTTTTGTTTTTCTGAATAATAATAATAATAATAATAATAATAATAATAATAATAATAATAATAATAATAATAATAATACAATAATAAAAATGTTAAAAAACAACTATAATTGCATGCATCATTTGTTAAGTAAAGGGAACACATTGCTTATGATCATAGCTGTGAAAATGTGTATTTCAGTGCCCTGAATATTAAACATTTGCTTAATTCGTAGCGCTCAGTGTTCCCAGGAGCAAGAGCCCATGAGTTTCCATTGCCCTTTATGTCATTGTGGTGACCACCTCTGGAGGTGGCCATGGCCAGATCAAATGCAGACACGTCTACCGTTAATGACTGTCGTGATACAAGAACAGATACTACATTTTGATCTTAGCCAAAATGTCGCGAAATAAATACAAAGTGCTGAATGTTTACTTCTTTTCTTTTTTTTTAAACTAAACTTTTATTTCGTACAAAACAGTTTGTATTTACAATGTGCGTTGTGTGTGTTTATTTTATTTTTATTTTTTACTTTTGCGAATACAACATGTACATCCATAAACACATGATAATATTACATTCATGGCATTGTGTAATTACCTACACATTACATGTTGATGATGATTAGGATGGTGGAGTAATCATTTGCTCTCATGCATTCTAAAATCTTTCAATAAGAATGATTTCATTCTCCAAGTGTTCCATTCACACTTAGTATAATTTAAACAAGTCTAACGGTATCACTAAATCTTTCATACCTCAAGTATTCTCATCGTAAACTGATCGTATCGTATAATCGTAAACTGATTAAAGTCATTAGACGTAGACAGTCAAAATTGTTTGGGCATGTTATGAGAAGAAATGAATTGGAGAACTTGGTGACAACTGGCAAGATCGAAGGGAAGAGACCAAGGGGAAGACCTAGAAGCAAATACCTAGATGGCTTGACCACGTGGCATGGTCGAGACAGGAACACGGAGATGATCCACGACTCTGGTGATCGAGTGAGATGGCAGAACATGACCGCTCACGCTTACCGCCATGGCACATGATGGATGGATGGTATTCTCATTTACTTTTGCTTTCTGAAAATGGTACATATTGTATGTACCTACAACATTTTCCATACATTAAACATCGCCGCAATCATCCCATTTTACAATCTTGAGCGTGTAGGACACACACACACACACACACACACACACACACACACACACACACACACACACACACACACACACACACAGAGAGAGAGAGAGAGAGAGAGAGAGAGAGAGAGAGAGAGAGAGAGAGAGAGAGAGAGAACCTAAACACAGACATAAGGTAACTACTTAGGGAGCAATCCAAAGTGCTGAATAGTAAGGATGTTTGGCCTTTTAAAGGCCGGTCAAAAATTTCTACTGATTGATTTTAAAATTGGGTATCATTGAAAGAATGGGTTCCAAATGTTGCTGTTATGTAGCCGGGGGCGGGGTTGGGGTGAGCGCCCAACATTGCACAAATACCCCAAATGGCTCGTGCATTCATCACCATTGCAGCAAAAGTCCAACTCCTGGCCTTCTCGTGGCGGACCTGTTTTAACTAACAGGAGAAGGGGCGGCGGCGAGTTACTGGCGCCGAGAAATAACCAGAACGCTCTAGATGTGTATACACGTACATGCATGCGCAGACACTTTTGTGCGTGCCTACTCACCTAAACTTGAGTAAGACCACAGTCTGCTCTAGTAAACTAAAGGTGCTGAAGACGGAGGCAAACAGCCAGGAGGCGCACCACAAAAATCAGGATACCATGCAATCACACCATGAAATATGTCGACTACTGCTAAATGTTATGGTTCTCAGTGGATGTACTTACAAAGCAAGAGTGGGTGCCAGTGAATGGGTTGGCCCTAGTGGACGAATATTGAAGAGAAATGGAGTGTGCACCCAAGTATGATTGTGATACTAGCCAAACTCACATTATGTATTCCTTTATATTATTGTGAGGCGAGTCCTAAAGTCTATGTGGACTGATATATGTGAACGGACATACATACATCTACACCCACCCAACAGACATTCATACAATAGTGTACATGAACGTGTGTAAGGTATATATACGAAGAAAAAGAAAGAGAGAGAGAGAGAGAGAGAGAGAGAGAGAGAGAGAGAGAGAGAGAGAGGGGGGGGGGTTGGTATAGTTTCTGTGATATGCCACCTGTGGTATGCGGACACATGATATGGGTAGGAACAGAGAAGCAATTCTTGAGAGAGAGAGAGAGAGAGAGAGAGAGAGAGAGAGAGAGAGAGAGAGAGAGAGGAGGGAGAGAGAGAGAGAGAGCAAAAGAGAGAGGGAGAGGTTGGTATCGTTTCTGTGATGTGGCACATGGTGTATGCGGAGTAGATCGGTCTACAAATACGAGGCTTCACTCATACTGTTCCCTATGAAATAGGGTTATTAAGGTTGACTGTTATATCACGTATTTTAGGATCAAATCATCCAATGCTTGTGTCATTGGATTTGTATAAGATCCGACCTCCGGTAATATACATGATATGGGTAGGCACAAAAAAGCAAGATTATTTTGAGAGAGAGGGGAGAAAGAGAGGAGAGAGAGAGAGAGAGAGAGAGAGAGAGAGAGAGAGAGAGAGAGAGAGAGAGAGAGAGAGAGAGAGAGAGAGAGAGAGAGAGAGAGAGAGTTGGCCCATTTTGCACTGTTCGGAAAATATATATTCCTGCCTCTGCTGGCTATTGAAACCAGGCGACTGTCCCTGTAGGAAAGATATAACATAATTGGTATTTGCAATCGCCTATGTAGTTTTAATGTTATAAAGAAAACAAGTCCGTAGTGGGGACGCTTATATTGGTTTGTGAAGTGTTAGCACCATCACATGTTTGTAAACCTGAGTTAACAGATAGTTATACGTCCTATACACGACGTGGCAGTCAACACAAGCATGTTTGGCAGTTTGTAATTTACATGGCGAGTTTACCTGCAGTAGTTTGCCATTTATTTCTGAACTATGAATAAACTTTGGTGGAACTGCGGTAAAGCTGTGAAAATGTAAACAGTATAAAATGACACAAAGTAGTGCAGCTTTACATAACAGAATTACGACACATACAGAACATTGCGGCACACATCAGCAAACAAACACATTCACAAAACACAACATATAGTCACGGAGATCTCCTGTGACTACATTAAAACGTGACGACAGGACGAGAAGAATAAAAAGATGAAAGCAATGAAGAGAAAATGAAAATTGGAAAAATTGTTCATACTTACCTCAGAATTCCGAGCTGTGTATAGCCCCAAATATCACCGTTGTCTTCTTTTTATACCCAACCGAGGGAGTGGAATGTAGGATGATGATGGGGTGGTGGGTGTAAGGTTCAGTGAGCATTCCAAGTACTGGAGTGGAAGTGGTATATTGAAAGAAGAGGGGGAGGGGACGAGGAGGTGGGAAGGTAGGGCGGCAACCTGTGATAGTTGTCTAAGAATGGTATCTGAGGAATCCCAGTAGATGTACTTACAAAGCAAGAGTGGGTGCCAGTGAATGGGTTGGCCCTAGTGGACGAATATTGAAGAGAAATGGAGTGTGCACCCAAGTATGATTGTGATACTAGCCAAACTCACATTATGTATTCCTTTATATTATTGTGAGGCGAGTCCTAACGTCTGGGTGGACTGATATATGTGAACGGACATACATACATCTACACCCACCCAACAGACATTCATACAATAGTGTACATGAACGTGTGTAAGGTGTGTAAGAAAAAGAGAGAGAGAGAGAGAGAGAGAGAGAGAGAGAGAGAGAGAGAGAGAGAGAGAGAGAGAGAGAGAGAGAGAGAGAGAAAGAGAGAGGGAGAGGTTGGTATCGTTTCTGTGATGTGGCACATGGTGTATGCGGAGTAGATCGGTCTACAAATACGAGGCTTCACTCATACTGTTCCCTATGAAATAGGGTTATTAAGGTTGACTGTTATATCACGTATTTTAGGATCAAATCATCCAATGCTTGTGTCATTGGATTTGTATAAGATCCGACCTCCGGTAATATACATGATATGGGTAGGCACAAAAAAGCAAGATTATTTTGAGAGAGAGGGGAGAAAGAGAGGAGAGAGAGAGAGAGAGAGAGAGAGAGAGAGAGAGAGAGAGAGAGAGAGAGAGAGAGAGAGAGAGAGAGACAGACAGACAGACAGACAGACAGACAGACAGACAGACAGACAGAGAATACATACATTCATACATTGTTGTTGTTGTTGTTTGTTGTTGTTGTACATACACACACACACACACACACACACACACACACACACACACACACACACACACACACACCTGCCTGCCTGCCTGCCTTCCTGTTCAGTATGGTTTCTAACTGGTTGGGAAATTATTGGGTCCGTGAGGAATGGTGATATCCTTACGGGTGCACACTATATTGCGTACGAAAGAAGTGCCACGAGTGGTAATGCGAGATGCCACAGGTAAACTACATGATCGGTCACTTGATATCTGCCAGAGAGACAGGATAGAAAATCAAATCAAATCAACTTTATTTTAAAAGGGTCACAAATTGGGCACGCAGGCCCGTCTTACATTCAGCTCTTCCAATCACTCGTCTTTCGTTCATCAAGAGCATTATACATTTACATAGGAAGAAAAACAAACATTGTGAAATGAATGTTGTAAACATAAACAAGGCAAATTACCATGTTATGAGGCCCATCTACCACCTACCCATACATCACGCCACCCACACACACCCCCCACCTACCCAAACACACACACCCAGGGATACATACATACCCCACTAACCGATCCATCCCCCACCCTCACACCCCCACCCACACACACTGCCCTCACCTATTCCCCCAACCAAAACACACTCGCCACCCACAAACATCCCCCACCAACTCACACATCCCACGCCCACCCACATACACATTCTAACCCACACATCCTCTCCCCACCCACACCTCCGACCACCCATCCCCCATCCACATCTCCATCGACCACATATTCCCCACCCACGCACACACATCCCCACCATAGAAGATAATTTTAGTAGAGAAAAGAACTAGTTAGAGACAAGGAGAGGATGATAACTTGGAGGGTGTGGAAGCAGGAGAGTGGGCAGGGGAGGAGAAATGTCTACGATTAGATAAAACTATGTTGGGTGTTGAGGCCGTGTGGTTCTATGTACCCCAACGAAAATATGAACCGGTTTTCTATATTTTCGCTATGTTGAGCACCTGACGAGCAAGACTGAATGGCAGAGACCTGGACATCGGAAGCACCTTGGTGGTTTGCGCCGTTGAAATGGGTGGAGACAGGCTTGGGGGCGTTATTTTGGATGTCCAGCAGATGTTGGCGGAATCTGTCAGCTAGCCTGAGGCCAGTCTGTCCAATATACTTCATATCCCACCGTTTGCTTATAATGGCATACATTATGTTACGACTGGTGCAGGAACATTCTTGCTTGATGCGTAAACTGTTTTTAGGGAACAGCGCCATTGGGGAGTGTACCACATATGGGAAGGTCTTGAAACGAGGTCTTAGACAAGCCTTCGTACCTAATTGTGATGGTGGAGGTGGCGATCCCTGTACCCTACTGTAGACGAGTACATCTTTGAGGTTACGGTCACGTCTGTAGGCCACTAGTGGTTTCTCTAAAAATATCGCGCTAGTACAGTGGAGTCTGGATAAGTAGAAGTCGCAGGGGCCGAAGGAATTTGTTCTACTTATCAGAAATTCTACTTATCCAGACTGCACACATATTTACACAAATTTACACTAATACATGTGTACCATGCAGTAGCATTGAGTAAAATGATTGTACCACTTAGCAAACACATGTAGTGAACAAATAAATAGCAATACAATATTAGAAATGTTGAAATGATTAGTTTTGAAAATTTCCAAATGAATTAAAGAAAAATTCTGTGATTTTGCTTTGCTTCTTGACTTGTGAAAAATGTCTTCCCATTGCCTGTTTAAAGGTACAAAATGGTGAGACTGCATCATCTGAACATCCATTCTGCATCATGTAAATGTCAATTTTGTCAATTGATGCCAAAATATCTGACTGCGATACAGGTTGTGCTTGCAGCCACAGTCATCCTCATCATCAGAGTCAGGGCTGGAAGGGTCTGTTGGTTGAATGACTGGCATACATAGCCCTATAATATCAGTGCTTGAAAGAGTGGCACTAGTAGAAACATCATTGTCAATGTTCACAAACTCCTCTGGATCAATCTTCAACTCTTTATACAATCTAGCAAGTAATGGCCCCACTGAAATGTCAGTAACATTGCTCACACTGCTCGTTGATGGTGTGGAATTCTCATTTACAGAGACATCTACTAGAGGTAAGAAGCCAGCCTGTCTAAAGCAGTTTGCAATAGTTGCTGGTAAAACTCTGTCCCATGAAGATTTTAACATAAGAATAGCATCAAGAAGGGTTATCTTGAAATCATCACAAATGAGGTCAGCATCCATATGACCCACAAGTTTTGACAACATTGTGGATCTATAAAAGAACTTTCAGATTTTGAATGATACCTTGATTACAAGGCTGAAGTGTTGATGTGGCATTAGGTGGCAGAAACAAAACCTCTGTTGCCTTCAGATTGTTAATTTTTGTGTGGGCTGAACAATTGTCAACAATTAAAAGAACTTTTCTTTGTTTACACATAATTGAATGATAAAATTCTTGTAGCCACTCATTGAACAGTTCTGATGTCATACATGCCTTTGAATTGGCTGTGTAATTCACACACAATTTTTTCAGACCTTTGAAACAACGAGCATTTTTAAATTTTCCAATCACAAATAAAGGATATGTTTCACTACCATCCATATTGGAACACACAACAACTGTTATTCTTTCTTTTGATTTTTCCCGCATGACACTTTTCAATTTTGAAAGAAAATGTTTGAGAGAGAGTGAGAGAGAGAGAGAGAGAGAGAGAGAGAGAGAGAGAGAGAGAGAGAGAGAGAGAGAGAGAGAGAGAGAGAGAGAGTCCGGTCGAAGGTTTTGTGGTTTAGGCGGAGAACTGAGAGTTTCTGCGCGGTTAATAGGTAGAGCGCGGCAGAAAGCTGGCAACAGGACATGATCAGGATAGCCACGGAGTTTGAAGAAGTCCAACATCTCATGGGCATTACTATACCAACCTCCCCCCCCCCCCTCGCTCTCTCTCTCTCTCTCTCTCTCTCTGTCTCTGTCTCTCTCTCTCTCTCTGTCTCTGTCTCTGTCTCTCTCTCTCTCTCTCTCTCTCTCTCTCTCTCTCTCTCTCTCTCAAAATAATCCTGCTACCTATATCATGTGTAATACCGGTGGTCGGATCTTATACAACCCCAATAACACAAGCATTGGGTGATTTGATCCTAAAATATGCCGTATAACAATCAACCTTAATTAACAGGAGCAGTGTGAGTGAAGCCTCGTATTTGTATACCGACCTACTCCGCATACATCGTGTGGCACATCACAGAAACGATACCTCTCTCTCTCTCTCTCTCTCTCTCTCTCTCTCTCTCTCTCTCTCTCTCTCTCTCTCTCTCTCTCTCTCTCTCTCGCTCTCAAAAATTGCTTCTCTGTGCCTACCCATATCATGTGTCCGCATACCCCATAAGGCATATCGCAGGAACTATACCACCTCTCTCTCTCTCTCTCTGTCTCTCTCTCTGTCTCTCTCCACGTCTCTCTCTACTCTCTCTCTTCTCATATATATATATATATATATATATATATATATATATATATATATATATATATATATATATATATATACCTTGCACATGTCCATGTACACTATTGTATGAATGTCTGTTGAGTGGTGTAGATGTATGTATGTGAGCTCACACATATCAGTCCACCCAGACTTTAGGACTCGCCTCACAATAATATAAAGGAATACATAATGCGAGTTTGGTTAGTATCACAATCATACTTGGGTGCACACTCAATTTCTCTTCAATATTCGTCCACTAGGGCCAACCCATTCACTGACACCCACTCATGCTTTGTAAGTATATCCACTGGGATTCCTCAGATACCATTCACAGACAACTATCACATATTGCCGTCCTACCTTTCTGCCTCCCCCTTCTTTCAATGTACCACTTCCACTCCAGTACCTGGGATGCTCACTGAAACGTTACATCCACCACCCCATCATCATCCTACATCCCACTCCTTCGGTTGTGTATACAAAAAGAGAACGGTGATATTTGGGGCTATACACAGCTCGGAATTCTGAGGTAAGTATGAACATTTTTTTTCCAATTTTCATTTTCTCTTCATTGCTTTAATTTTTTCCATCTTGTTATTCTTTTCGTCTCGTCGTCACGTTTTAATGTAATCACAGGAGATCTCCGTGACTATATGTTGTGTTTTGTGAATGTGTTTGTTTGCCGATGAAGGCTAATCGCCGCAATGTTCGTTGTGCGACGTAATTCTGTTATGTAAAGCTGTACTACTTTGTGTCATTTTATATTGTTTACAATTTCTGAATTATCAACGCTAAAACCGATGTTAAAAATCAACACACAACGGCATCATATGAAATTGTCTGCAGCTGATTTTGAAAGCGGTATGTGGGATTGCGAATCGCATTCGCTACTCTTTCGTTACACATCTCTGGCATAGACGTGTGCACATCGAGAAATGGGTGACCAGTCTTTTCCCTAACGAAGCAGGACAGCATTGCAATGTGTAATAATCATTATTGTTTACATTTTTATTTACTCTTGCACAGTAGTACATGCATTGCAACGTTTAACTACATTAATGGTCATTGAAAAAAAAAGCAGTATGCATGGCTGGAATAAAAGTAGAATGTAAACTAATTATTACAATTTAAGCTAAAGAAAATAACAAAAGGCATAGTGCCGCCCACGCTCAGAGTTTAAAGCTTACTAAGTAAGCCTTGCTTATCAGGTAGGCGTGCAACAGCTGTAACAGCGGTGAACCAGGGCTAATATAAACACTAGAGGCCACCCCAGCTCTGAAGGACGGTTGATTCCCTTATAGTGTTCAGGCTTCCATCCCCGTCTCTCCTCCGTTGGCAGATGCCCCCGAACCATGCATGTGTTAAGGGAGGAACCTCGCGCAACCCTAAGCTTTCCAACCCAAATAGGCCATTGTCTGGGTCAGCGAGGACCTTGACTACATGAAACGACGGTATAACCAGTGAGGTCACGTGGTCTCCACATACCATGGGTATCCTGTCCACTAAACAACCGGATTTCTCCAGATGGCTGAACAATTACAGCTACACGCCGTTTGTTTATAAACCGACATAAGTTTATTATGTAGCCATTGCCGGGTTTATTGTTATTGAATACATTAAATTATCGTTTTTGAATATAAACTATTATTTTATCAAAATATGCTTATTATTAGCAATATCGTATGTAAAATATATTTCCTAGTATATTTTGTGTCAATCACTTCAACTTTCACTTTAATTGAAGAAAACATGAAAACATAAAATTATCACATTGTTTTCGAACTTGAAAAACAGGAGAACTGACATTGCATATAAATGTTATGAACCTTATTATTAATAGGAGGAGATAAACAATTAGCAAAGGGAAATAAAGTAACTGACAGCATTAAACATGACGTCTTTGCTTCCAGTATGTTTAACAAGCATAGAATAGAATTAGAAAACATCGTGGACCAAGAAAAGGTAAGCGTATGTTGCTTGCATAAACTCACCTCAGTTAGCTTTTGTAATACACTGTTTTATATGTAATCTGATTATTTGAATTTCGTACATTTATACTTCCTATTTTATTTGATATTTATCTTTAAACGTATTTAAAATACATTTGCATATTAAATTACTAAAATGTGCCCATTCAATGAGCCATTGCCCCCTGTGGACTAAAATCACCAGGCACCATATACACCGTTTAATTTTCTTTTCTTTTCTTTCTTTTTTTTTTTTTTTGTTTTTTTTTTTTTTTACAATTGCGAATACAACATATAAATTCATAAACACATGAAAATATTACATTCATGGCATGGTGCATTTACCTACAGATTACTTGTTGATGATGATGGCGGAGTAATCATTTGCTCTCATGCATGCTAAAATCTTTCAATAGAAATTCTTTTATACTCCAAGTATTCTCATTCACACAGAGGTTTATTTAAACATGTTTAACGTTATCACTGAATCTTTCATACTCTAAATATTCTCATTCGCCGTTGCTTTCTAAAAATGGTACATATTGTATGTACTTACAACATTTTCAATACATTAAATATCGCAACTAGCACCCCATTTTTGCTTGAGGGTTTAGGCGAGAGAGAGAGAGAGAGAGAGAGAGAGAGAGAGAGAGAGAGAGAGAGAGAGAGAGAGAGAGAGAGAGAGAGAGCCTAAACGAAGACATAAGTTAGCTGCCTTGGGTAACAATCCAAAGTGCTAATTATTAAGGCCTTCTACAGGCCGGGGAAATTTTTCTATCGCGTAGTGATTGGGATTGCCTGTATCATTCACAGATAAACTATTAGATGTTATATCCAAACGATATTAAAATAAATTATTTATAAAATTCCCACATATCTAAATTAAAGCATTAACTTTTACACAAACTTTAAAGATAATTTAAAATTATTATCTGGTTATTTATGCTACATATAACTGTCTCTAATTACTATGATAATTTTATAACAGATTAAGATACATACTATAATTATTTAAATCACATAATACATTAATGCTACGTTCAGTTATGTCCCTTTAAAGAACTGTTGTGTTGTTGTCTCTTTACACTAATTTAATAACGTCTTACGTTTAATGTGGTTTTATTTCGTACAGAACAGTGTGTATTTACAAGGTGCATTGTGAGTTTTCCTTTACATTTGCAAATACAAGACTCAAGACGTCAAATGCAGCAAGATTTTCAAAATTTATGTGTAACTAGCTGACCCGGCCCGGCTTCGCCCAGACCCTGGTGGGGAGCATCTCATTTAATTCATATAAGTAGTCATATAAGCTCCCGTTCACGTTCCCGACTATCTATCTGTCTGTCTGTCTGTCTATCTGTCTGTTTGTCTGTCTATATGTCTGTCTATATGTCTGACCCGGCCCGGCTACGCCCAGACCCTGATGGGGAGCATCTCATTTAATTCATATAAGTAGTCATATAAGCTCCCGTTCCCGACTGTCTGTCTGTCTGTCTGTCTGTCTGTCTGTCTGTCTGTCTGTCTGTCTGTCTGTCTGTCTGTCTGATCCGGCGCGGCTTCGCCCAGCCCCTGATGGGGAGCATCTCATTTAATTCATATAAGTAGTCATATAAGTTCCCGTTTCCGACTGTCTGTCTGTCTGTCTGTCTGTCTGTCCGTCCGTCCGTCCGTCCGTCTGTCTGTCTGTCTGTCTGTCTGTCTGTCTGTTTGTCTGTCTGTCTGTCTGGCCCGGCTTCGCTCAGCCCCTGGTGGGGAGCATCTCATTTAATTCATATTCGGCCCCTGCTCCCGTTCCCAAAAAGACGACCCGGCCCGGCTTCGCCAAGCTCCTGGCGGGGAGCGTCTCAATTAATTCATATTCGGCCCCTGCTCCCATTCCCAAAAAAGACGACCCGGCCCGGCTTCGCCCAGCTCCTTGCAGGGAGCATCTAATTTAATTAATATTCGGCCCCTGATCCCGTTCCCGTTCCCAAAGCGGGGAGCATTTCATTTAATTCATGTTCGGCCCCTGCTCCCGTTCCCGTTCCCAAAAAAGACGACACGGCCCGGCTTCGCCCAGCTCCTGGCGGGGAGCGTCTCATTTAATTCATAATCGGCCCCTGCTCCCGTTCCCGTTCCCGAAGCGGGGAGTATCTCATTTAATTCATATTTGTAACTGCAATGTTGCCTCTTGTATGAATTTACCTGTCCTTTTTAGTTCACTCAGCAGTCCATAGAGTTTATCTTCCACTGTTGTCTCTGTAGGCCAGAAGGTATGCCTAGACATGTTGTAATTTGGGCAGTCTTTGAGTATATACTCTGCTGTCTGCGATGCCAATCCACATGTGCACATGGCTGATTCACCAATCTTGAATCTTGTATACATGTGGTTGCGTAATCTATTGTGGCCTGTTCTGAGGCGCAGAATAATGACTTGGTCTGGTCTGTCCATAACGTGGTAGTCGTTTTGAGCAGGTTTTGGTGGCCTTCTTACTGATTTGATCCTTCTTTTCCTTTGGTGGTATGTAACGGGCACATCAGGCTGTTCTTCTTTTGCTCCTTCCTTAGCCAATCGATCAGTTCTGTCGTTTCCGGGTACTCCACAGTGGGATAGTATCCACTGTATGGTGATGCTGACTGCTAAGTTCAGAAAGTAGTGTCCTTAGTACTGGCAATTTCCCAGACATCATTTCGTTTTCGTTGAGGTGAGTTTATGCAAGCAACATACGCTTACCTTTTCTTGGTCCACGATGTTTTCTAATTCTATTTTTTTTGTTTTTGGTGCTGACTCCCTCCGCATTCCAGTGTATTAGGTTTATTCTTTGTTTGGTATGGCCAGACGCTCTATTCTCAGGTTCCCTGGCTCCACAGGACATCTGAGAAGGACCTCAAGTAGCTGTTGTTGGACCATTTTGATGCATAGGACCAGGCACTGCACCTGCGTGGGGGTGTAAAGCAGGGCGAGAACCATAACATTTAGCAGTAGTCGACATATTTTATTACGCGTGATTGCGTTGCATCCTTATTCTGTGGTGCGCCTCCTGGCTGGATGCCTCCGTTTTCAACACCTTTCCTTTGCTACTTTCTCGAGTTTAGGGGTGTAGGCACGCACACACATGTCTGCGCATGTATGTGCATGCATACACATCTAGAGCGTTCTGGTTATTTCTCGGCGCTAGTGATTCGCCGCCGCCCCTTCTCCTGTTACTTAAAACAGTTCCGCCACGAGAAGGCCAAGAGTTGGACTTTTGCTGCATAGGTGATGAATGCACAAGCCATTGGGCTGTTTACGCAAGGTTGGGCGCTCACCCTAACCCCGCCCCGGCTTCATACAGCAACATTTGGAACCATATAATGTTAAAATGCGAATTTATCGATTTTCATATGGAGAAATATTTATCGACATGTAAAAATGTAATAAGGATGATTCTATGAAAAACAGATATTTCTCCGGTGAATAAAATGATTTATTTTGCATGAAAATTTTAATTTAAAAGTAATTTGTTGTTATAAATTAATTCCACATTTACAATGTTCAAATTAATTTTTTTGTTGTAGTAGTCTTGATATATTTTTGAAATTTATTCTGAGTTTACTACTTGCATTCCGAATATTTTATTTTACACGCACAGCCGGAAGTAGATTTTGTTTCATTTCCGTTTTAAAGTTTTGTACAATTACAACTGTTCGAATATTAATAAAACAATGAGTGTCAATAACAAACGTAATATTGAAGATGAATGCCGTGTTCTTAATGATGAGTGGACAACTAAGTACTGTTTTATAAAAGTTGGTATCAAATCAGGTTGCTTGTTGTGTCGTGAGTCAGTGGCTGTCTTCAAGGAGTGCAATTTAAAAAGACATTATCAAACAAAACATTCAGATTTCGGATACAATTTAACAACCGAATGGAGGGAAAGGAAATGCCTGGAGTTGGTGAAAAATTTGGAGAAACGGCACACTGTTTTCACTAAACAGTCTTTAATTCAAGATGCTGCAACTGAAGCTAGTCTTGTGCTGTCACATAGAATTGTAAGTCAGAAAAAGTCATTTTCTGATGGCAAGTTCATCAAGGAATGTTTGCTAGATGCAGCAAACATTATGTGTCCAGAACAAAACAACAGAATTGACATAACTTTCTCAAGGAGAACTGTGGTCAAACGTGTTGACAAGTTAAGTGACAATTTCATGCATAAACTTCAAGATGCAAGTAAACAGTTTTTGTGGTATTCTCTTGCATTGGATGAGAATACCGATGTACATGATGCTGCCCAATAATTGATATTTATACGTGGCATAAACACTTCTTTCAAACTCACTGAAGAGTTATTGAGTGTTGAGTCACTCAAAGACACAACCACAGGCCATGATATATTAGATGCTGTTACTAACTGTATTGAAAGAACTGGGTTGGTTTGGAACAAGATGGCAAGTGTTACAACTGACGGAGCTCGTGCATTGACTGGAAAAAAAATGTAGGTTTGGTAAAGTTGATAAGTGATCAGATTAAAGCAGAATATCTAGACCACGCATTATTACCACTTCACTGTGTGATTCATCAATAAAGTCTGTATAAAACTGTTTTGAATATCAAGCATGTTATTGACCCAAGTTGTCAGTATCATCAACTTCATCAGATCAAGAGGACTTAATCACTGACAGTTCAAGGTATTACTTGACGATTTGGAAACTGAACATTTCGATGTCCTGTACCACACCAGTGTTCGATGGCTGAGTCTCGGCAAGGTGTTGAAGCGAGTGTGGGAACTCAGAGAATAAATAGTGATGTTCCTAGAGATGAAGGGCATTGAATGTGACTTTAATACTAACATTGTCAATAAAGAGTGGAAGTTAGACTTTATGTTTGCCATTGAAATTATGGAAAAGCTAAATCAACTGAATGTCAAACTTCAGGGCAATGATGTGTTTGCACATGAAATGTATGTACATGTAACATCATTTCAGGCAAAACTCTCACTATTCTCCAGACAAGCAAGTGAAAATAGATTTTGTCACTTCCCTTTGCTTAAACAAGAAATCTTTTCTGGTGAAATGACTGAAAAGTACAAAGCCCAATTAGATGTTTTGATTGAAGAATTTGGATGGAGATTCCAAGATTTCAAGACATTAGAGCCACAGTTCAATATTCTCAGTTCACCTTTCAGCGCAGAAGCTGATACAGCCACAGAGGACATACAGTTGGAGCTGCTTGACTTACAAGCAGATCATGACCTGAAAGAGAAATTCAAGTCAGATGGTTTGCTGGATTTTTATGTATCTTTATCACAAGAATCATTTCCCAACTTGAAAAACTTTGCAGCTAAACTTGTATCATTGTTTGGATCAACATACATTTGCAAACAAGCATTCTCTTGCTTGAAGATCAACAAATCTAAGAATAGGTCTTTATTGTCGGACTGCAACTTGCATGCTGTCATGCGAATTTCAACAAGTAAACTTGCTCCACATTTCAAGAATATTGTCAAAAAGTGCAAGCAGTTACATACATCTCATTAGAAATCAACAATTATAGTGACAATGCAGTCGGTTTGTGTCTAAATTTAAGTCATTGATAGATAATAAAAAATAGTTGTCATAATTACAAGTTGTTAACAAATCTTGTTAACAAATTAGTAAAAGTTTTTGTCCGTATTGTCAAATATAATGTATAAGTGTATACGTAAAATAAAATTGCAATAATTAGTTATTTATACTGCTTAATAACCTATAAATTCTATAAATAATTAATAATTACTTATTGTGATAGGTTGCTGTAAGCAAAATGGACATTATATATATATATATATATATATATATATATATATATATATATATATATATATATATATATATATATATATATATATATATAAATTAGGATCTCCGTCCGTCTGTCTGTCTGTCTGTCTGTCTGTCTGTCTGTCTGTCTGTATGTATTTATGTATGTATGTCCTTTATTTGTTCGCGAACGGCCCATCCGATTGAGATGAAATTTTCTACACGCCTTCCTTTCATTCCAGCGCTGCCAACTGTGATATTTTGTTAGTGTGAAATCGCCTGCTTACTCAGTATTATTTCATTTTTCATTTTTCATTATAATTTCATATATCTCAGGGGACCTAACTCCGTAAAAGTTATTTCAAGGGGCATAACTTTTCTGTATACCTTATAGTCATATTGTGGCATCGTTTTCAAAGATTTATAAACTCTTTGTCCATAGTTATGTACCGGCATATGAGTTATAATAAATAATGATACAATCTGTAAGGCATTTTCAAAGTTTTCATAAAAATAATGCACAATGCATAACATTGTAACTCATCTTTTTTTGCTTAAGAAGTTACTGTAGTCATGCAGGTGATTAGAAAGAGTTTTCATTAAAAATAATGGATGGTGTGTGAAAGGACATTCTTTTAAGTTACTTTTTTTGTTGTATGAATTTAATGAGACGCTACCCGCCAGGAGCTGGGCGAAGCCACGCCGGGTCAGATAGATAGACAGACCCACCTTTTCGCTGCAGTTGTCTACTCCTCCTTTTCCTTCTTCTGCTGATGCTGCTGCCGCCGCTCCATTTACCCAAGTTAATTGTTGGGGAAGATGTAAAGATCTTTCAAGTGCTCTTTCTAATGCTTTTTGTAAGTTGGTCTTCGTTTATCTAAGGTTGTTCTAACTGCAACCAATAAATGATTAGACAGACAGGCAGACAGACAGACAGACAGACAGACAGACAGAGAGGGACGGACAGACAGACAGACAGACAGACAGACAGACAGACAGACAGTCGGGAATGGAAACTTATATGACTACTTATATGAATTAAATGAGATGCTCGCCATCAGGGGCTGGGCGAAGCCGGGCCGGATCAGACAGACAGACAGACAGACAGACATATAGACAGACAGATAGATAGTCGGGAACGGGAGCTTATATGACTACTTATATTAATTAAATGAGATGCTCCACACCAGGAGTTGGGCGATGCCGGGCCGGGTCAGACAGACAGACAGACAGAAAGACAGAAAGACAGACAGACAGACAGACAGACAGCCAGCCAGCCAGGCAGGCAGGCAGGCAGGCAGGCAGGCAGGCAGGCAGGCAGACAGACAGACAGACAGACAGACAGACAGTCGGTAACGGGAACGAGAACTTATATGACTACTTATATGAATTAAATGAGATGCTCCACACCAGGGACTGGGCGAAGCCGGGCCGGGTCAGCTAGTCATTTATAAAATTCTCACATATCTAAACTAAAGCGTTTACTTTTACACAAACATTAAAGATAATTTAAATTATTATCCCATTATTTGTGCTACATATAACTCTCGCTAATTACTATGATAATTTTATAAAAGATTAAGATACATACTATAATTATATAAATCACACAATACATTCACGCTATGTTCAGTTATGCCCCTTGAAATAACAGTTATGTTTCTGTTATAACTGTTATGTCTCTTTTCACTATTTTAATTACATCTTCCGTTTAATGTGGTTTTATTTCGTACAAAACAACATGTATTTACAAGGTGCATTGTGCGTTTTCCTTTAAATTTGCAAATACAACAAGACCCCCATACGTCAAATGCAGGAAGATTCTCTAAATGTCGGTGTAATGACTGCATAATATTTATTATTCTGGGATGGCAAATGTAGCGATGTTTGAATCGATAAATTGTTGTTTTCGGTAATTGCAATTCCAAAGAAAAACTTAGAGTATCCTTTAGTAGCGATTATTGACAAAATATTTAAAAATGGGGTTTTTGCTTATGAAACCATATAGTTGGATACAGCTTGACAAGACAAATCCAACGGTATCTCAGTGAAGAATATACGTCAATTCTAAATGGAATTTTTAACATTTTTGTGTCGTGATCTACATCAGGAAGTACAAAAGAATCTGAGAAAATGACGAAGTTCTGATCGCCGCCCAGTAAATTGGGAGCTGAAAAATTCTGCCTTCTATTACTGTGGCCTCTTTATTTTAAAACGGACAATATAGTACCATATATCATTGCGTCCGGGATGGCGAGGCATAACTTGACATATTATCTATTTTCCAATAGGACATGCCGTGACCTAATTAATAATTAAAAATAGCTGCAAATTTATTAATATTCATTAAATATCATGTGCATTGCTAATTATTGGCAAACAAACCTGGCAAGATGTATATTTTAGTATATTATGTTGCTGCGTATCCCTTACGGGACGTTGCAGTCAACACCAGCATTTTCAGCTGCTGTTGATGTACTAGGCAAGTGTTACGTTCAGTAGTTTGCCATTGCTTTCCGAACGACCGGTCCCTATACCTTTTTCGAAAAAACCAGCACCGCTGTGTTTCGAACCCGGGTATACGGGCTCACAAACCATATTTTAGTATGCGGACTGGTAAAAGAAAAGTCACGGCCACATTCCTGTTTCGATAGCATGTGCCGTCACCCAATTAACAATTAAAAATGGCCGCCAATTGTTTATTATTCATTAAATGTCTGTCGCATTGCTAATAAACCTGGCAAGATGTATATTTTATTGTGCGTTTTGGTAAAAGGAAAGTAAAGGTCACGTTTCTCTTTCGATAGGATGTTCCGTGACCTATTTAACAATTACAAGTAGCTACTCATTTATATTAATTAAATGTTATGTGAAATGTTTGTCGTACATCTATTAACAATTCATGAAAATGGACTCACATTGTCTTGAGATGTGCTCACTGCATTGCGACAGTTTTCATTTTTTGATTAAATATAATGTATTAACGTAAGTAAGTTTGTAATTTCTGCATAAATTAAGCAGTAATTTTCGTTAATAATTAATTTCCACTTCTGCTGTATAATTACACTATTCTGTTTCTAAAAGTGAGCAATTTACAGTTAAATACTAACTTTTTAAGACACCATAACTTGTTTCACAGTATTTTATTTAAATTTAAACTAGTATCTACTGCTGCGCTGCTAAGAAATAAAAAGTACTCCTTACAAGTTTAGATAGACCGGTCTGAAAACTGGCTTTAAAAAAAAAATATTTTCAGTCATGCCAAATGGTGAAAAAGTATACAAGTACACATATAAATTACTACTGCAAATAAAATGCGTATTCTGTTTAATTTTAGTAGTTAAATTGCCAGTTCTAATTATAAACAATTACAGGTCCACTATAGTATAGTACTATTGTATAGGCCCGACATTTTGAATTGTGTGTTATGAATGCGCCATCTCATTTTCATGGTTGTGCTAATATTTTTTCCTGCAGGTGATCGAAAGCGGGCATTGTTGAAACTCTTCAAATATATGTAAACATTAACGCAAAATTAAAAAATACAACAAAAAAGTCAAGGTTGGTTTAACACACAGGAGGTATAAGAAAAATTAGCTTACCGTCCGCAAATAAACGTAAATAACGTCAAGCGTAGAAAGTTAGTTAGTTAGTCAGTCAGTCAGTCAGTCAGTCAGTCAGTCAGTCAGTCAGTCAGTCAGTCAGTCAGTCAGTCAGTCAGTCGTTTAGTTAATTAGTTCGTTTGTTCGTTAGTTAGTTAGTTAGTTAGTCAGTCAGTCAGTCAGTCAGTTAGTTAGTTAGTTAGTTAGGTAGGTAGTTAGTTAGCTAGTTAGTTAGTTAGTTCGTTAGTTAGTTTGTTAGTTAGTTCGTTAGTTAGTTCGTTAGTTAGTTCGTTAGTTCGTTAGTTAGTTAGTTAATTAATTAGTTAGTTAGTTAGTTAGTTAGTTCGTAAGTTAGTTAGTTAGTTAGTTCGTTAGTTCGTTAGTTAGTTCGTTAGGTAGTTAGTTAGTTAGTTAGTTAGTTAGTTAGTTAGTTCGTTAGTTAGTTCGTTAGTTAGTTAGTTCGTTAGTTCGTTAGTTAGTTAGTTAGTTAGTTGGTTGGTTGGTTCGTTCGTTGGTTGGTGGGTGGGTGGGTGGTTGGTTGGTTGGTTGGTTGGTTGGTTGGTTGGTCGGTCGGTTGGTTGGTTGGTTAGTTAGTTAGTTAGTCGAGGTTTCAACTTCACGGCAACGGTTCGTCCCCATTATGTTCCGTTCATGAGCCAGTGAATATCACATGAAATGCTCCTCACTGCCCTATGGGAAAAGTGGAATAAACATGAGTCTCTACAAGCCAACAGCCCGCACAGGTACACTGTGCATAATGCCGCCGTGAGAATGCCAACACAAAACTCCTCCACGAAAAAATAAAGTTATAAGTGACAATCGCTAGCAGCCTAGCAGACAGACCACAGTAGCAATTATCAGAGTTATTTCTCTCGATCTGTGTGTTGTTTTCGACTACATTATATCAGAAGCAGGCATGCGTACTACGCCATGGTTACCGGAATCGCAGGAAATTGTCCGCGAAAAAACCTTCCCCCGAGCTACCACACCCCCCCCCCCCCCCTATTAAAAAAACGCCTACAACTGACATTGTTATCTTTAGAATAACACACCTAGATCCTCTGTGTCAGACAGAGTTCTATTAGTAAAATTAAACGGAAGACCTTTTAAAATAAATGTAATTCAAGTATATGCCCCAACAAGTGAAAGCAGTGAAGAAAGTATATAGAAATTTTATAATGACATGGAGTCTGCTTTGAAGAACTGTAAAATATCAGAAATAAATATCATAATGGGTGATTTCAACGCAAAAATAGGAAAGCAAGGCGATGGAAGCAGTGTAGGCAACCATGGTTTGGGAGAGAGAAATGAAAGAGGTTACAGACTTGTAGAATGGGCAAAAGAACAAGAAATGGTTGTAGGAAACACCTGGTTTAAACAACATCCTAGAAGATTATGGACATGGAGGAGTCCAGACAGCAGGATTAAAAACCAGATAGATTACATCCTGATAAGCAAAAGGTTTCGAAATGCATTAACAGTTGTAAAAACAGTTCCAAATGCAGACTGTTACAGTGATCACAGATTAATTACTGGCACATTGAGGGTAAAGTTAAAGAAAGTCAAGTATACAGCAGGAAACCCTAAATGTGACTTGTGCAAATTGAAAACTGACAAAGAAATACAAGATAATTTTAACATAGAAGTAAAGAACAAATTTGATTTATTGTCTGATCTAGAGATCCTATTTCAAGATGTAGATGATCAATGGGAAATGCTGAAGAATTCAATCAGTTGTGCAGCAGAAAAAACTATTCCAAAAGTAAAGAAAGTGGGCCGTAAGACATGGATGACTGAAGAAATTTTACAACTAATGGAAACAAGAAGACAGAACAAAAATAATCCTGCCAAATATGAAGAAATTCACAGAAAAGTCAGAACCTTATGTAAGGAGGCTAAAGAAACATGGCTTGAGAAAAATTGCAGAGAAATTGAAAAACAACACAACAGTAACAATGCGAAACTAATGCACAAAAGAATTCAGGAGATTACTAATCAAAGAACACGTACATCAGCAGGCTGCCTAAAGACAAAAGATGGAAGAGTCATAATAGAAAAAGATCAGATTTTACATGTATGGTCAGATTACGTGAAAAACCTTTATGACGATGACAGAGACCAACAATATATTGTTCAAAATAACAATGAAGGGCCAGCAATTTTGAAGACGGAGGTTCAGAATGCTCTTAATCATATGAAATCTGGCAAGACCCCCGGTCCAGACAACGTCACAACAGAAATGATTAATGCTTTAGAAGAATATGGAATAGATAAAGTTACCAGTCTGCTTAATACAATATATGCTACTGGAAATATACCTCATGAGTTATGTAATTCTGTATTTATTGCAATCCCAAAGAAATCAGGAGCCTTGGAATGTGATCAACATCGAACAATTAGTATAATGAGTCACATCACGAAGATTTTGCTAAGAATTATCATGCAAAGAGTTAGGAGGAAAATACAACCTGAAATAGGAGAAGAACAATGTGGGTTTGTAGTAGGCAAGGGTACAGTAAATGCTGTGTATATACTGAGAACCGTAATCGAACGTTCTATAGAAGTAAACAAAGATCTACACCTTTGCTTTATTGACTACACAAAGGCTTTTGATAAAGTGAGACATGTCAACATGATAAGGATGCTTGAAGATCTACAAATTGATGGGAAAGACCTTAGACTTGTAAAAAACATATATTGGAAACAACAAGCTGCCATAAGAGTTGATAATGAAGTAAGCCAATATCAGCATATTAAGAGAGGTGTGAGACAGGGATGTGTAATGTCTCCAGATCTGTTTTCCCTGTACAGTGAAAATATTTTCAGAAATATTGAAAATATGGAAGGAATCAACATTGGGGGACGATGCATCAATAACATTAGATATGCAGATGATACAGTCTTGATTGCAGACAATGAACAGGATCTGCAAAATTTAGTAGATGCGGTTGTTACACACAGTGAACAACAAGGGTTAGAATTAAATTGTAAAAAGACATAGATTATGGTCGTCACTAGGAAGAACGAAATACCACAGTGTAATATACAAGTAAATGGGAATATTCTTCAACAAGTGAATAGGTACAATTATCTCGGAACAGTAATAACATCTGATGGGAGATGCCTTGAAGAGATTAGAACAAGGATCGCCATGGCAAAAGTAGCCTTTACCAAGATGAAAAACATACTGACCAATAAAAAGATGTCAATTGAAACGAGAAAAAGAGTGTTGAGATGCTACATAGAACCTGTACTTTATATGGATGTGAAGCTTGGACAATGAGCAGCCAGGCTGAAAAACATCTGATGGCTGTAGAAATGTGGTTTCTGAGGAAAATGCAAAGAATACCATGGACAGCCAGAAAGACCAATGAACAAGTCCTTCAAGAAACAAATGAAGATCGTAAACTGATCAGAGACATTAGACGTAGACAGTCACAATTTTTTGGGCATGTTATGAGAAGAAATGATTTGGAGAACTTGGTGACAACTGGTCAGATCGAGGGGAACAGACCAAGGGGAAGACCTAGAAACAAGTATCTGGATGGCTTGGCCTTGTGGCATGGTCGAGACAGAAACACGGAACTGATTGTCATGATTTCACTGTGTATCAACCAGATAATGACAATACAGACGGTCATATTCATGGCCTGTGTGCAAAGCTACATTTGTTTTTTAACCGGGACAGAAAAACAATAAAGTCGGAATGCACAGCTGCAGTTGTTTACCAATTAGATCAAAGACACCGCTAACCTTGAGAAGTCTCCAACATCAAACAGGAAAATCGTCTTTGACAGTCCCCACAAGAGGGAAAATTGTAGGCATATGTTGAAAAAAGGGGGAGATAATCTACTCTTGTGACATTGATTAAACCCAAGGGAGAGAATTTATTCAGAAATGGATAATCTGCCCTTGAACCACTTTTGTTAACATCAAAAAAAAAGTCACATGACCAATTCCAGGCCTTTGCCAAAAACACGATTTGAGGACAACTAATGTAACTTTGACAGCTGATGTGTGCAGAAGTGAAAATTGGCTTGATCCGTGTGAATAGAATCGCCTGTGTTGGTTTTATGTAACCCATGTCTTTATGGCGAATGGCGTATTCAATTCAGGATTTGAGTCAGAATGGCATAAGGTATTTTAAAGATTGTGCTAGCTATAAATAATGTGGAGAAGCTTAGAAATATAGTTTAGAAAGAAGTTATAGATGTCATCCAGGAGTGATGCAGTTGTGCTTAAGGTATTGTAGAGAGTATATTTAAGCCTAGTTAATATAAGCAGTAGCCTCGGTAAAACTAGCTAGAGTAATGAATAGAATTAGCTCTGCTAGTGAGAATTGTGTAGTGGGGTGATATTGGGGAAGATTGGGGATGGGGAGAATGTACAATGATGGGATCTCCAGTGAGGTCTGCTGGGGGTCTACACTTTACATTTTGCTCTGTCCTGATCTTAACCCACTGCAGACAGGAGTGAAGAACTCCTATGCCCATGACAGAGTTGGTTCACTGTCATGTATCTGAGTGAGGCGGACACCCCCCCCCCCCCCAATGGAGGTCAGGGACAGTTGCTATCACCAAATGTGTTGTTCTCTCGTTGACAGGTTCCTTTAGGTCACTCAAGTCACTGAGAATGGAGACCTTGGTGCAGGCAGTTGGTCAACATCTTTTGCACTTAGCCCATGATAAAAAGGGTTTACGGGAACAAGCATAAGAGGGATTATCAAACGTCACACATTAACAGAATACAAGAAATTGTTTTCTCCGCACCATTTTGGAGGAAGACCAATCTTAAAATTAATGTTTCAAACATCACTTGGGAACAGAATAGTAGAAAGTGAATTTCTTTTACACCACCTGGGAAAAGACCAGTGGGCAGTATGTTTTACACGACAGGTGAACAAACAAAGAGATACAGTTATTCCCCATCACATGGGAATAAATCAGTATAAACTGATTAGGAAGTTAGTATAACAATGGTCTTGTGAACAGTAGACACTTGAGACAGGAAGTACATTTATTTCAAAGAACAGTATGTTCGTGTCCTCACTAGACAAGGGTGTTATAAGTATAAGAACAAATTAGACATATACTAACTGTGTGATCCAGACAGGATTTAGGGTCGGACTGTGACTAGTTCTTTTGAGTGATCAAACAGCCACCGGTGGAAATCTACATCTAGCAGGATGGACACATACCTGGGTGAGGTCATCGTGGAATGAATGAGGATATGGTGTGATCCTTTCTGGGATGATAGGGCTGGGCTCTTCAGCTACCTGGTCTATGTCCGCACCCAATAGAAATATTCGACACACATTCTACACTTTACACACACACACACACTTCTCACACCTATACTCTTGGTTTAATAAATTATTTTGTATCTATTTGTTAAAGCTTGAGTTGTGGAGTATGTTATGTTGGGGAAAAGTGAGAGGGGGCATGATACAAGGGTGAGTGAGAGTAAGAAAGAGGTGTTTGCAGACCGACGGAGTTTTGTGGACGGAGTCTGGTGGTTTCTCTAGGACAATAATATTGGGGTAATAAAAATGTAGTGTTGATTCCCCACACTCCAGGGACAACACGAAAGTAAGTAAGGAAGACTTACGACATTTATTGGGGGCTCGTAAACGTGATCTTTGGACTGTGGGATCTCTCGTAAACGTGATCTTTGGATCGTGGGATCTCTCGTAGACGGGATCTTTTGACAGCGGGATCCTCTGACAACGGGTTCTTTAGACACCGGATCTTTTGTTAAAAGACGGAGATATTGTTAGAGAGAGAATCCAGCTAGAGTGAATGTGGATAGGGGTTAGGATACATATCTTACCTGTTCACACTTCACACGTCTGCATAGGTCTGTGGTCCTGATTCTGCTCTTGTCACTGAGTGATTGTGTTGTGTGTGGTCTTAATTATTAGATTAACAGTGATTGTTCATTATATATATATTCCTCTTGGAGATAATCTGCACCCTATCTGCTGACTTACCTGTCTGAAAAATGGCCACTCCTAAATTAACTGGGGCAGAACTAAGGGCAAAGGGGGAAGGAATGGGTTTGTCTGGTTCAGCTTTAACGGATTACATACAGGAAGTGGAGAGAGAGTATCGTCAAGCAGAAAGAGACGATCGGAAGGCCGAATTGGAATTGAGGAAGATGGAGTTAGAAACTAAGAGGATAGAAGCTGAGCAAGCCACTAGAAGGATGGAACTTGAAGCTGAGCAAGCTGCTAGGAAACGGGAAGCAGAGCAGGAGGCTCAGAAAAGGGAGCACGAGAACAGGATGAGGGAACTTGAGTTGAAGAGACAATCTAATGGGGAAATTGAGGGTGCAGTTGGAGGTTCCTCAGTCCCAGGCTCAACTTCAGCAGGTGGACATAGTTACCATGCTATGAAGTTTCCTCTAGCAATCTACGAGGAGGACAAGGAGAAGATTGACCAGTACCTTCAACGCTTCGAGGCCATGTCCGTGGCTATGGGTCTGGACCGTGAAAAATGGAATCTCAAGCTATCCCAGGGATTACGCGGGACCGGCTACGAGGTTTATTCTCGCCTGCCACCAGGACATGAGAACAACTATGACGAATTGAAGACGGCTCTGCTGAAACGATTCGAGGTTACGTCACATACCTACCGGAAAAAAATTTCGAGTAGCGAAACGAGAACCGGGAGAGTTGTTTGCCGCCTACGGTTTGCGTCTAAAATCCTATCTTCACAAGTGGATGGATTTGGCTGGGTTCGCACATGACTATGAGAGTCTGGAAGAACTCATGGTGGTCGACCAGCTGAAGAAGCAAATGTCAACACCTCTCAGGACATTCCTGGGAGAACAAGGAGCGGAACGTATTGACCTCGTGACAAAATTAGCAGAACGGTTCGTAGAGGTACATGGGGAGGCCGGGGAAAACCTTCCCACCAACACCAAAAGTCAGGAGAAACATGACAAGAAGAAAGCCAAAAGCTCAGGAACAAAAAAGGGGGAACCTTATGTGCAAAAATCAGAGGATAGTTCAGAGAAGACGAAGGAGGGAAGCAAGAGCTCTTCGAGCTCTACACCAAAACGACAGTGGTCGGAGAAGTGGTGTTCAATTTGTAAGTCACCCACTCACAATATGAGGGACTGCAAATCGAAGGCTAAGAGCCCTCACTTCGCAGCATGTCAAGTGACTTCCAATGAGGTTGTCACGGAAAATGCCAAAGTCAGCAAGAAGGCTCGCCATCAGGAGAGCTCACTCAAGGCCGGTACTAGAAAATCTAGGACAGGGAAATGGTGCAATCAATGCAAGTCAAACACGCACAATGCTATTGACTGCAGGGAAGAGTCAGGAGATTCTCAATTCGTTATGTGCCCCAGGAGACCTAAGGTGGAGCCCACTGAACAGGTCGAGGCCGATGAAGAGACTCCAGACCAGGAAAAACCACCTGTAGTGGAATTGGTAGAGGTTAACGGTCGTCAAGTGGAGTGTTTGTACGACACAGGCCTGGACGGGGAGGCCGTGATTTCCGCGGATCTGGTACACCCAGAACAATTCACCGGTGAGACCATGGAAATACAGCCTGCACAGAAGAGTGCTGTAGCCATGAAGTTGCCCATTGCTAACGTGGAGATTCGGTCAAGATATGTCACCGGCACAATCAAGGCTGCTGTATTGACCGATCCCATTTTCCCAGTAATCCTTGGTTGCCGGTATGTCTTTCTGGGAATGCCCAGGGAGCCAATCCATATGGGAGCAATACAGACTCGCTCTCAGACCAGAACGGAAGAGGCAGAAGCAATTGTGACTAACCCACTGCCGGGGGAGCTACGAACTGCCCAGAGTGAGGATGATACTTTACGTCCTTGCTACAAAAAGCTGCAGAAAAGTGCTGATCCACCAGGACGGGGTCAGTACTACATGAAGAACAGGATACTCTACAGGAGAGCAGGAAGGGGAAACAACCTATACGGTCAGTTGGTCGTTCCGAAAGCTCACCGGTCCCAGATTCTTCATATGGGGCATACCATCTCCTTTAGTGGACACATGGGTATTGCCGCCACCATGCAGCGGATTTCCTGCCACTACTATTGGCCGGGAATGACAGAGGATGTGCGTCGGTATGTGAAGTCATGCCCTGAGTGCCAGAGGGTGGCACCGAAACACTGGACAGCACCGGTGGTCTTGAGTGAGATGCCCATTATGAACTCTCCTTTCGAGAGGGTAGCCATCGATATCGTGGGTCCACTTCCCAGGACTAGGAAGAGGAACATGTATATACTCACAATGGTGGATTGCTGTACAATGTGGGGTGAAGCCATACCGTTGACCACGATTGACTCGAAACGAGTGGCGGATGCACTGATGGAGGCCTTTACAAGATTAGGCTTTCCAGATCAAATTCTGACGGACAATGGGTCCCAGTTTTGTGGAAAACTCATGGAGGAGGTATTTAGAGTGTTTCACTCTAACCACATACATACCAGCCCTTACCATCCTCAAGCCAATGGACAAGTAGAGCGTTTCAACGGCACGTTGATGACAATGCTCAGGAAACTAGCGCAGGAAAAACCTGATATGTGGGATGAATATATCCCAGCAGCACTCTTTGCCTATCGGGAAGTTCCTTATGCTCAACAGGACTACCACCCGCTACGTTGCTGTTTGGTCGTCCAATTAAAGGACCGTTGGAAGCCATGTTGAGGAGTTGGACTGAAGAGGGGACGTCAGAAGAAGTGATCTCTTCCTATAAATACGTGGAGGAACTAAAAGAAAAACTCCACAAAGGATGGACTCTGGCAAATCAAAACTTGAAAAAGACCAGGAAAAGACATGCGGCTTACTACAACCGTAGGTCTAAAGACAGATCTCTAGAGGTGGGAGACAAAGTTTTGTTGCTACTCCCAACGGGAAACAACAAACTGGAGATAGGTTGGCAAGGACCATTTCCCGTGGAAAGGGTGATATCCAGAACCAACTATCAGATCCGGATCCGGGGAAAGTCGAAGATTTTCCATATCAATCTCTTGCGGAAATACGAAGAGAGACCCGGAGAAAAAGCAGCTCACCTCATGGCAATGGCAGTTGCAGTGGAGACAGAAGTGGGAACCAGCGAGGGCAGGGAATATCCCCTGGTACACCAGGAAACCTACAAGGATGTGCAGGTGAACCCTGATCTGACCTCCCAGGAGAGGGAGAAGATAACCCAGGTTCTCAGGTCTCATAAGGAGATACTGACTGATAAACCAGGACGAACGAGGTTGGTGGAGTTCGAGATGACGTTGACCACACAGGAGCCTGTTCGCCAAAAGGTTTACCCAGTGCCCTTCTCTAAAGAAAAGGCCCTGGAGGAGGAAATACAAAAACTGCTGGAGGATGACGTGATTGCACCATCCACATCCCCATACAATGCGGGGGTAGTTTTGTTACGGAAACCAAGTGGAGAACACCGGTTGTGTATAGATTACCGACTTCTGAACAGTCATACACAATTTCAGGTGGAACCTCTGCCGAATCCAACGCAGTTATTCGCTAGGCTCCATAAGGCTCGGTACTTTTCAAAGGTGGATTTGAGTCGCGGGTACTATCAGATACCAGTCAAATCGGAGATTCGACCACTGTTGGCTTTCAGTACACCAAGTGGACACTACGAATTCAAGGTCATGCCCTTTGGACTCAGCAATGCACCTAGTGTGTTTACACGTATGATGAGGACTTTACTAGATCCTTTACAGGATCCGGCCATCATCTCCTTCATGGATGATATTCTGATTTCCAGTGACAGCTTGGATGACCATTTGCAATCCTTGGAGAGAGTGTTTAATAGACTCAAGGAAGCAGGGCTTATCGCTCGTCCAACCAAGTGCATGATTGGTTACCAGACTCTGGAATTTCTAGGTCACACCATCACTCCAGGACACATTGTCCCAGAAGAGAAGAACCTGGAGAAAATCAGAAATGCCCCAAGGCCAAAAACGAAGAAGGACGTGCGATCTTTTCTCTCGTTGTGTGGATTCTACCAGAAATTTATCCCACATTTCACTGAACTGGGAGCTCCATTGACGGAAACCTTGAAAAAGGGATTCCCGGACCAAATCATTTGGACACCAGAATGTGAGACTGCCTATAGTCAGTTAAAGGAGGCCTTGGTCAGCAAACCTGTATTACAACTCCCGAACCTTTCCAAACCATTTGTGTTGAGAACTGATGCAAGTGGGATTGGGATTGGGGCAGCTTTGTTACAGGAAGGGAAAGACGATGCTTCGGTTTTGAAACCTGTGGCATACGCAAGCAAGAAGCTACTCCAGGCTGAGAGGAATTATTCGACCATCGAGAGAGAGTGCTTGTCTCTCGTATGGGCCGTGCAAAAATTCCAGCCCTATTTGTATGGAGTTAAGTTTCGGGTCCAGTCAGATCATCAGCCCCTGATGTTCCTGGCTACTTCTCAGAAGCTCAACGCCCGTTTGATGCGGTGGTCGTTGTTACTTCAACCCTACAATTTCACAGTGGAGTATATTCCTGGGAAGGAAAATGTTGGAGCGGACTTCTTATCAAGACACCCAGCTCCTGAAGAAGAGGAATGAATCATCTGGATTGAATTCACAGTGGAGAAGAGTGAGATGGACTACTCTCTTAAGAGGGGGCCTATGTCATGATTTCACTGTGTATCAACCAGATAATGACAATACAGACGGTCATATTCATGGCCTGTGTGCAAAGCTACATTTGTTTTTTAACCGGGACAGAAAAACAATAAAGTCGGAATGCACAGCTGCAGTTGTTTACCAGTTAGATCAAAGACACCGCTAATCTTGAGAAGTCTCCAACATCAAACAGGAAAATCGTCTTTGACAGTCCCCACAAGAGGGAAAATTGTAGGCATATGTTGAAAAAGGGGGAGATAATCTACTCTTGTGACATTGATTAAACCCAAGGGAGAGAATTTATTCAGAAATGGATAATCTGCCCTTGAACCACTTTTGTTAACATCAAAAAAAAAAGTCACATGACCAATTCCAGGCCTTTGCCAAAAACACGATTTGAGGACAACTAATGTAACTTTGACAGCTGATGTGTGCAGAAGTGAAAATTGGCTTGATCCGTGTGAATAGAATCGCCTGTGTTGGTTTTATGTAACCCATGTCTTTATGGCGAATGGCGTATTCAATTCAGGATTTGAGTCAGAATGGCATAAGGTATTTTAAAGATTGTGCTAGCTATAAATAATGTGGAGAAGCTTAGAAATATAGTTTAGAAAGAAGTTATAGATGTCATCCAGGAGTGATGCAGTTGTGCTTAAGGTATTGTAGAGAGTATATTTAAGCCTAGTTAATATAAGCAGTAGCCTCGGTAAAACTAGCTAGAGTAATGAATAGAATTAGCTCTGCTAGTGAGAATTGTGTAGTGGGGTGATATTGGGGAAGATTGGGGATGGGGAGAATGTACAATGATGGGATCTCCAGTGAGGTCTGCTGGGGGTCTACACTTTACATTTTGCTCTGTCCTGATCTTAACCCACTGCAGACAGGAGTGAAGAACTCCTATGCCCATGACAGAGTTGGTTCACTGTCATGTATCTGAGTGAGGCGGACACCCCCCCCCCCCCAATGGAGGTCAGGGACAGTTGCTATCACCAAATGTGTTGTTCTCTCGTTGACAGGTTCCTTTAGGTCACTCAAGTCACTGAGAATGGAGACCTTGGTGCAGGCAGTTGGTCAACATCTTTTGCACTTAGCCCATGATAAAAAGGGTTTACGGGAACAAGCATAAGAGGGATTATCAAACGTCACACATTAACAGAATACAAGAAATTGTTTTCTCCGCACCATTTTGGAGGAAGACCAATCGTCAAATTAATGTTTCAAACATCACTTGGGAACAGGATAGTAGAAAGTGAATTTCTTTTACACCACCTGGGAAAAGACCAGTGGGCAGTATGTTTTACACGACAGGTGAACAAACAAAGAGATACAGTTATTCCCCATCACATGGGAATAAATCAGTATAAACTGATTAGGAAGTTAGTATAACAATGGTCTTGTGAACAGTAGACACTTGAGACAGGAAGTACATTTATTTCAAAGAACAGTATGTTCGTGTCCTCACTAGACAAGGGTGTTATAAGTATAAGAACAAATTAGACATATACTAACTGTGTGATCCAGACAGGATTTAGGGTCGGACTGTGACTAGTTCTTTTGAGTGATCAAACAGCCACCGGTGGAAATCTACATCTAGCAGGATGGACACATACCTGGGTGAGGTCATCGTGGAATGAATGAGGATATGGTGTGATCCTTTCTGGGATGATAGGGCTGGGCTCTTCAGCTACCTGGTCTATGTCCGCACCCAATAGAAATATTCGACACACATTCTACACTTCACACACACACACACTTCTCACACCTATACTCTTGGTTTAATAAATTATTTTGTATCTATTTGTTAAAGCTTGAGTTGTGGAGTATGTTATGTTGGGGAAAAGTGAGAGGGGGCATGATACAAGGGTGAGTGAGAGTAAGAAAGAGGTGTTTGCAGACCGACGGAGTTTTGTGGACGGAGTCTGGTGGTTTCTCTAGGACAATAATATTGGGGTAATAAAAATGTAGTGTTGATTCCCCACACTCCAGGGACAACACGAAAGTAAGTAAGGAAGACTTACGACACTGATCCACGACTCTGATGATCGAGTGAGATGGCAGAACATGACCGCCCACGCTTACCGGCATGGCACATGATGGATGGATGGATCCTCATAAATTCTTCCGTTCAATAGATGGACGAAAATGAATGTGTACAAATGTTGAATGTTTTCAAATGGGTTTGCCCAAAGTGCATCGATTCTGTTTAATTTATTTTAAATAAGGGCACGATGCTCCCCAGGAGGACAGATCAGCCCCATCAGGTCCTACGTCCCCGTGTGTCATTCGGAAGACCGCCTCTCCATGTGGTGCTGGAAGATCAAGTGCAGATACTACACTTTGATCTAAGCCAGAGTGCCGAGGAGCGAAATCCATTCCCGTATGGGGGTATACGGCTTGAAACACCATTTTTGTTTTCGTGAATGAAATAATAATAATAATAATAATAATAATAATAATAATAATAATAATAATAATAATAATCTTGATAAACAGCGATAATTGTATGAATCAATGTTAAATAATGGGGAAAAAATTACACAATGCTTATAAACATAGCTGTGAAAATGTGAGTTTGAGTGCCCTGAATATTAAACATTTGGTTAATTTTTAGGGCTCAGGATTCCCCAGGGGCAAGAGCAGCCCCATGAGGTTCCAAGTCCCTGTATGTCATTGTGGTGACCATTTCTGCATGTGGCCAAAGCCAGATCAAGGCGGATACGTCTACCCTTACTCACTGTTGTGATACTAGGACAAATAATACACTTTGATTTTAGCCAAAATGCCGTGAACATCTACAAAGTGCAGAATTTTTTTGTTTGTTTAAATACATGTTTATTTCGTATAAAACAGTCTGTATTTATAGTGTGCCTTGTGTGTGTTTATTTCTTTTCTCTTTTTTACGACATATACATTCATAAACACATGATAGTATTACATTCATGGCATGGTGTAATTACCTGCAGATTACTTGTTGTTGATGATGATGATGATAGCGGAGTTATCATTTGCTCTCATGCATATTTAAATCTTTCAATAGAAATTCTTTCATACACCAAGAATTCTCATTCACACTTAACTTTATTTTATCAAGTTTAACTGCATCATTGAATTTTTCATACTCCGAGTATTCTCATTCACTTGTGCTTTATGAAACCTACAACATTTTCCATCTATTAAACATCGCGACAAGCATCCCATTTTACAAAGTAAAATGCATAACAGGTGTACTTGGCTTTTGATTGAGCGTGTAGGCCACACACACACACACACACACACACACACACACACACACACACACACACACACACACACACACACACACACATATACACACACACACACACAGAGAGAGAGAGAGAGAGAGAGAGAGAGAGAGAGAGAGAGAGAGAGAGAGAGAGAGAGCCTAAACACAGACATAAGTTAACTACTTAGGGAGCAATCCAAAGTGCTGAATAGTAAGGATGTTTGGCCTTTTAAAGGCCGGTCAAAAATTTCTACTGATTGATTTTAAAATTGGGTATCATTGAAAGAATGGGTTCCAAATGTTGCTGTTATGTAGCCGGGGGCGGGGTTAGGGTGAGCGCCCAACCTTGCATAAATACTCCAATGGCTCGTGCATTCATCACCACAGGAGCAAAAGTCCAACTCCTGGCCTTCTCGTGGCGGAACTGTTTTAACTAACAGGAGAAGGGGCGGCGGCGAGTTACTGGCGCCGAGAAATAACCAGAACGCTCTAGATGTGTATACACGTACATGCATGCGCAGACACGTGTGTGCGTGCCTACACACCTAAACTTCAGTAAGACCACAGTCTGCTCTAGCAAACTAAAGGTGCTGAAGACGGGGGCAAACAGCCAGGAGGCGCACCACAAAAATCAGGATACCATGCAATCACACCATGAAATATGTCGACTACTGCTAAATGTTATGGTTCTCGCCCTGCTTTACACCCCCACGCAGGTGCAGTGCAGAGCCCTATGCCTCGAAACGGTCCAACCACAACTACTGGAGGTCCTTCTCAAATGTCCTGTGGAGCCAGGGGACCTGAGAATAGAGCTTCTGGCCATACCAAACAATGAATAAACATTATGCACTGGAATGCGGAGGGAGTCAGTAACAAAATAAAAACAAAAAACATAGAACTAGAAAACATCTTGGACCAAGAAAAAGTGAGCGTATGTTGCTGGCAAGAAACTCACCTCAACGAAAATATAGCTTTCAAAATCAGAGGCTACCAGTGTTACCGATCTAACTGAAAGGACAGGCGAAAGTGTGGGATACTGACCCTTGTAAAATATAACATCACTGCTTCCCAAATTGAAGTTTAAATGGAAGGGGCTGAGTACAGACACTTAAACTAAAGACAGGCAATACACACCTTCATCTGATCAATTAATACTGTCCAGGTGACCGTCCACAGGCACTGGACACGCTACCATTAAATTAAAAAAAAAATTATTATGTGTGGCGACTTCAACAGCCACTCGCAAAGCTGGGGCTAAGATCACATGGACCAGAGAGGAGAGAGACTAGAAGAGTGGCAGGATGAGAATAGATTCATCTTGATTAACAAGCCGTCCGACCCACATACTTTCTACTCGAGATCATGGCACTCTACAACTACACCTGACCTAGCTTTTCATTCACCAGACCTGGAGTGGAATATTACACGAATTGTTGGGAAACAATTTGGTGGCAGCGAGCACCGGCCAGTCTTTCTAACTGTAGAAAATGAGCCTGTAAGTAAAGCAGCACCCTCTTGGGGTGGAAATAGAAGAAAGCAGACTGGGAAATGTACAAGCATCGCACCAGCAAACTGGTTAGAAACCTAAATACTGAGAAAGACATAAATAAAGTAGTTGAAGAGATTAGGAAATGCATACTACAGGCAGCACGAGAAACAGTACCAAGAGGAGTCCGTAAACAATATAAACCCTACTGGAGTAGTGAACTGGAACAGTTGCATAATGTTGTGGAAGTGTGTAGAAAGCAAGCAGAGGTCAAACCCAGCCAAGAGCACCACAATGAATACCAGAAAGCAAAAGCCAAATTTCAAAGGGCCAAGCTGCAGGCTAGATGGAAAAGCTGGCAGGAGAAAACAGAGTCACTGAACTTTCAAAGAGACACAAGGAAGGTGTGGAAACTAATAAAACAAATTAACGATGAGGGCACAGGGAGAAACGCAAAATCTGCACTACATAAAGGCGGAAACATCTTAACAGGAAAGCAAGCAGCTGACCATTTTGTGGACTCATTCGCACAAGATAACAATATCGAAATTAGCCCAGAGAAACAACAAGAGATTCGAGAGAAATGACAACATACAGGACAGAATGAAACAGTACATGAGGTTCTGGAGGCACCTATCACAATCAGCTAACTGGAGCTAGCCATATCAAAACTGAAAATGAGAAAGTCACCAGGAGCTGATGGTATCTCCATTGAAATGATCAGGAACATAGGAACAGAGACCAAAGCAAAGCTGTTGAAGATCTTCGATAACAGCTGGAACTTAGTCAGTGTTCCACAAACCTGGAGAGAAGCAATCATGATACCCCTCATAAAATCTGGGAAAGATAGTTCCATTGTTTCCAGCTACAGACCAATTAGCCTCACCAACTGTCTATGCAAAACAATGGAGCACATCATCAATCACAGACTGCAGTGGTACATTGAAAGTGAAAACATCCTTGTGCCACAGCAGGCTGGCTTTAGGCAGTGCTACTCTACAGAATCTATAAGCTGCTGGAGAGTGAAGACGATTTTTTTGTATCTCTTACTTCTCGGATTATTATTACTGCAAGCTGAATCACCTATCATGGATTTTTATATCAATGTGCTCGTTGTGATTCTGAGGATGTGGTGAAATAGTTTTTAGATTAATACAAGTGTTTATTATCGCAAAAATGTGGGTTATATCTAATATTCATTTCGAGTTATAGTTGAACACTATTAAATTTCAACCAATCAAGTGCACGAGGCGTGTCAGATACAACCACGGGACCTCAAATTGCCCGCGGCGTGGCTAGATAACAATGCGATTGCTGCGTTCTTCAAGTTTAGTTAGTCGTAATATTATGCAATAATGTCAGGGGAAGGAGAGTGCTCCGTATTTGAAGTGAATGGTGAAAGGACTCGCTCAGGTTTACGATCGGCTGTCAATAAAACTTACACACTAAACAAAGAGAGAGCCGTGAAAAATAAGCTATCCAAGTGCATAAATCCCAACGGCCTAGTCGTCAAACACACCAACTCAGGACAGTGTGTTACTATTTCCTTCAACAACACACTCTATTATGAGGCATTCCGAACTTGCCTACTCAACTACTACAGGCTTGAACTAATTGAACACAGGCAAGATAAGCACGGAGCCCACGTTGAGGATCTGATTACGACGCCAGTGATTACGATACATTTGTACCGCAGTAAAAATAAACTCATGACACAGGGCAGTAATGAAAACATTAATTCCTGGCTAAAAGTAGATTTTGTTGAACTTGAAAACTCGACACAGACATTCACCGAATCTACTCATACGATGAGTGTACATGACAACATCAACACGAGGCCTGCCAACCCACCAGCGCTCTTGGCTATTGAATATCCAATGGAGCGTATCCAAAACAACATAGAACCCAATGTTGACATTGTTGAAGAAGTACCTGCCTCAGATAACAATAGCATCTTAACTATCAATGGACATTCGTGCGACTGTAAACAGCGCATTGAGGAACTAGAACAATCACTAAAGGCGCTCATTGTCACTGTTTCAACCAACATTGAAGCAAACAACAAGATAAGCAGTGATTACAATGCTCTCAAGACAGAAGTCGCACTCCTGCGAGACGAAAATTTGCTGCTGAGAAATACAGTTCAAATCTTACAGAATGCGTCCTCTACAAACCAAACCGAAGAAGCATGTAATTCTCAAGCAACCGCTTCATCCTTGGGAAATCTTGGGGAAGCTCAATCCCACCCAGAACAGATAATCACTATGAAAACAACTCAACGCGCAGAGGAAGATAAAAAACAACAAACACCTCAATGTGCAGACGAAGATAAACAACAACAAGCGGTCTACCCCATTGACGTCAAAATAAGCAATAGGTTTGAAGTACTTCAAGAAAAGTCACCAGAAAATTTACAGTGCTTTAACATGCTGCAAACGGGCAAGACAAGCCAACAAGATACATCGGGAGAACCACATGGAGACATAAAGACTGCTGATAATCGGAAATGGATGAAACAACGGTCGAGACGTGCTGACAACCAACATGTACAGACAGCACGACCTGACTGTACACATATTATACTAGGCGATTCCTTAATGAAAGGTTTATACAGCGACAGGATGGCCACATCAGACAAAGACATTGTTTCAATAATCCCACTGCCTGGGGCTGGTGTAGACCGGCTAACAGACAAGATTAGCAGGTTGGCTGTTAATCATAGTGTCAGAAGGGCAAGCGTACATATTGGCATCACCGACACCATGAACAACCAACAAATCACAGGGTCTCAACTGCTGGCACTCTTGAACGGATTACGTCACACTTTTCCTAACTCATCCATTTTCTTCTCCTCCATCATATCACCGAGTTATGGACACCAGCGCCGTCTAGCTGACATAAATAACAACATGTTGCAGAAGTTCTGTTCTCAAAACAAGATACAATTCATCAACAATACAGCATCATTCACTTCACAGGCTGGTGCACCAAAAAAGAGTCTTTACAAGGATCAAATACATTTATCTACATTGGGCACCAGTTTTCTCGCCAAGAATTTAAAATATCCAGAACGGACATACCATACATCCAATACGGGATCGCGCCGGACACTTTTAGCTACTCCTGAAACTCAAGCCAGACGACATACTCCCGTCACATCAAGTACAAATAGGACAGAAGTGTGCAGACCACTCATAACCACTGCACCTGAAATCCAAGCCAGACGGGACACTACCACAACACCAAGTCCGTTAAATACGTTGTCTTTCACACAGGAGGGTAATAATTACGAAGATATGATTCCTATTCTCCCAGAAAGGATCCGACTCTCAGCAACAACGACGTGCCAGCACAACCTCCTGTTAGCCACCAACCAGAGGCTCTAGTTGGTAGTCATTACATACCCATGAGACATCATCAGTACCCATTTAATTGTAATCCAGAATGGTTGCACCTCACACGGTATAGCCCAGCTACACTTCGTCAAGCATTTATAATGTCGCTATACCAACAACCAACACAACCTGGTATTTACTAGCAACTTAGGACAAAGCTACACCGGATCTCGGTACAAGAAAGAGCCTCTCCTTAAACGTTTATCTGCATATTTGGTTATAACTTGATCTAGTAACGTATTAGGTTATAAGTTATTACAAACATTGACTGGTTTTGACTTTATATTAATTGATAGTACTTAGCTGTATAGCTTTTATAATAATTCTAATTGTGTTTTCACGGTGAGTGAGGGGGTCTTCACTGCTCTTCCTTACGGATCTGTGTACGTATTTTTATATATTTACAGAGATATTACTGTGTCTCTGTACTTTAGAGTGTGTTTTGTAATAAGGGACGTAAGTTGTATTCACTTTGTATGTGTGTGTTTTGGTTTTAAACTTGTGATTACGCATTGTTGAAATGTCTAATAAGTACGAACACTGGCTCAGGAATAATGGGCTCAGAATCGGGCATGTAAACATATGCCATCTATTAGGGAAGCTGCCCGAACTATCACTTATACTTAATCAAAATTTTCACATGTTTGGCGTTAGCGAAAGTCGATTAAATGGCAACATCTCAGATGATGACATCGCTATCAGAGGTTTTAAAACCATTAGAAGAGATCCCTATCAGAAACAAGAGACGGGTATTGCAGTTTATATTTCCAACTCGCTTAACGCCCACCGCAGGCTAGACTTTGAAACCTGTGAGATTGAGTGTGTATGGATAGAGGTTAAACTTCAAAATTGCATACCGCTAGTAGTTGGCTATCTTTATCGAAACCCCAGTGCAGGAAATATCTGGTATGAAAAATTCACCACTATGATGGATGTAGTCTTTAGTAATGCTAGGGAAATAATATTGCTAGGTGACTTCAACATAGACGCTAACAAATCAAACAAAACATGGGAAAACATAATAGAGTCATATAATTTCCAACAGTTAGTCAAACAAGCCACTAGAATCACTAAATCATCTGCAACACTTATAGATCATATTTATACTACGTGTGCTGATAACATCACAGAATGTAGTGTACCTATCAATGCAATGAGCGATCACTATCCAGTATGTTGCACGTGGTCGAAAAGGGGCACCAAAACTCCCAAACACAAACATATAAGCATAAAATATAGAAATTACAAAAATTTCAATCGAGACGTCTTCTTACAAGATTTAGTCAACTCATCTCTAGATTATGTTTACCAGCTTCCTGACCCAGACGATGCTCTGGACCACTGGCTAAAGACCTTTCTAAGTATATTTGATAAACATGTTCCATTTAAGGAAGTTCGTGTTAAACATCACACAAAGCCCCCGTGGATCACACAGGAGGTAGTTGAACTTATGAGAGATCGCGACAGGGCTCACAAAAATAGAGATCTAACTATGTACCGTAGTCTGAGAAACAAAGTTCAATATGTTATTCGGAAGGAAAAGAAAAACTATTTTAAGAACATAGTAATAGATAAAACCAACACTAAAGATATATGGAAAGCAATTAATACCTTGGCAAACAAACACAAATCATCACAATCATTACCATCAAATCAGGTTACATGTGATCAATTCAGTAGATACTTTCAGTCCGACATAAACCAACTGAAGGCTGCAATACCAGATGCGCCTCATGACATATCTTTATTATCATCATTCTGTGAGAACAAATGCTATGGACACATTTCCTCCAACATACCGCTAATGACGACAACTGAAGTATTTACTCATCTCCGTAATCTAAAAAACAATAACTCATCAGGACTAGATGGAATTAGTAGTCGGATCCTTCGCCATGCTGCACCGGCGATCTGCGAGTCACTAACTTTTATATATAATCAATGTCTAACCAGAGGTCACTTCCCATCAGCCTTTAAAATCGCTAAAGTGTATCCTCATTTAAAAGCTGGTCCTCTAGACGATCGTCTCATGAGTAATTATAGACCAATTTCCATATTATCCTCATTATCCAAACCGCTAGAAAAGCACATCCACAAAACAACACTAGATCACTTAGTTCGCCATAAACTGATAGTTGACAGCCAGTCAGGATTTCGGCCAAAATATTCTTGCCATACGGCACTAACAAACATGATAGAAAACTGGCATCAAGATATTAACAACAATACTCTATGTGGAGCGGTGTTTATAGACTTTAGGAAAGCATTCGATATGATAGATCATACTATTCTAATTAAAAAACTAGAAACAATGAAAGTAAGTTTTAATATAGTGACATTAATAAAATCATTCTTATTAGACAGAAAGCAAGTAGTATCACACAATAAAGTTGTATCTCAAGCCATTACCATTAATATTGGAGTACCTCAGGGGTCTATTCTTGGCCCTCTATTATTTGCCATTTATATAAATGATCTTCCATTAAATCTGTCGTCGTCCTGCGATCTATTTGCTGATGACTGCACAGTATATACAAACGCTGTTGATCGTAATGTGCTAGAATTATCCTTGCAACAGGAAATAAATAGTGTAGTTAACTGGAGTCATGCAAACCGCATGCAAATTAACATTACTAAAACAAAGTCTATGTTAATAGGAACCAGGCAAAGACTTCACACTCTAAACTCGCAGAGAACTCTTCAGCTGCACATTGGCAGCACGCCTGTAGAAAGTGTCACCGAGCACAAGACACTGGGTGTTATCATAGATCAAAATCTAACTTTTAACTCACATGTTCATGCTCTAGTTAAACAAATAGCCAAAAAAGTATACCAACTTGCCAAAATTAAAAATTTCCTTGACGAAAACACAAGAAAGATATTCTATACTTCTCATATACAAACACATATTGATTACTGCTCCACAGTCTGGGATGGATGCTCCAAATCAATAACAAAACGCCTATATTCACTCCAGAAAAGGGCAGTGCGTTTAATTAATGGTGAAAAGCTTACCGACAATGCTAACCTATATAAACGTCTCCGGTTACTGCCACTCCACAAGCGCCTGCTTTTTAATAAGACCAAACTAATTCACAAAATCCTATTTCAAAATGCTCCAAGCTACCTTTGGCCATTGTTTAAATATAACGCTAGACATAGCGAACGACTAAATATACTTCATGTCCCTAAACCTAGGATAGACTTATATAAAACAAGCTTAGCATACTCTGCCGCTCAGTTGTGGAACAATCTTCCACAAGAAATCAAAGACACCACCAATCATGATACATACATTCGCAACCTGTTTGAACACTACCTTAGTACAGACTACATGCCCCCATAACAAATAACACAAAAAAAGACAATAATGGTAACTTATCTCAAACGACAACTAGCCAAAAAACATTCCCTTATGTATGGCACGTTACACTCTCCTTAGGTATTTATAATGCCCATGTTAAACACTGCCTCAGTGAGTCATTTGTTATTGATTATTTTTCATGCGTTTTAATGTTCTTTTGTTGTCAAAAGTTGCTTCATAAGTGATGTTGAATGAAAGAATGTATGAGAGGAAATAGAGAAGAAGGGCAGAATGTCAGACGGGCCTGCGTGCCCAATTCTTAACCCTTTGAAAATAAAGACTTATTATTATTATTATTATTATTATTATTATTATAAGATCAGACAACCTACCTCTCTGAAGAAATTGAGGATGCATTCCAGGAAAAGAAATGAACATGTGGCCACCAGATCGAAACAAAGAGCTATAGATGCATTTGTTGCATGGGTAATTAGATAGTGTGTCAGCACAAACACTGACACGTGCAGCACCACTCAATTTAACCTCTCTCTAAAACAAAAGGCAGAGATCATCCAGATAAATGAAATACCCCTTAGAGAAGATAAAGAACCAACATACCTTGGAGTAACATTTGAGGGCAGGCTGACATGGAGAAAGCACATCAGCAAAGCAGTAGCAAAAGCCAGAAAGAAAATAGCCATCCTGAGAAAACTAAGTGGAACCACATGGAGCGCCAGTGGGAAAATACTTAGCAAAGTTTATCAACAGAGCATACGACCACACCTGGAATACTGGCCAACTGCGTGATGTTCATCATCAAAAACCACAATACAAGAGCTAGACAAGGTGCAAAATCAAGCACTTAGAGTCACCACATAAGGGATGAGATCAACCCCTATAGTGGAGTTGGAGAAGATGGAGAGGACATAAGTACCGAGAGAGCGCATAAATACGAAAACGCTAATACAAGCAGAAAAGTCCTTTAGCTTGCCAGGCCACCCTATGAAGAACATATTTGAAAATTTAGCTATAGGGCGGTTGAAAAGAAGCAGTTTTATCCACCAGGCCAAACGACTCTGCAGAGAAACCGCCGATCTGCACACAGTTGGTATCTCCCTGTAAACTATTCCAGAGCGAACTGAATGGAAAGATGAACATAGACTATCACTACAAATCCAGACAAAAGTGAGAGGAATATTTGACAAGGCAGAACAGAACAGTGTACAGCGCAGAACAGCCACTCTCAGCTTCCTTGATGAAGAATACGCACAGTACCTCTGGATCCGAGTCAACACAGATGGGTCAGCACAAAATGCTATTTGAAATTAAGGAGCGGGAGTGTACATACAATACCCAAATAATACTAGGGACACGGCCATAGTACCAACAGGAAAGTACTGCCATAACTATGATGCTGAAATTAAGGCAATCAAGATAACAACAGAGAAATTGCAACACACCAGCCATGGTACACAACCTGTGGTACTATTGACAGGTGCACAATCAGAACTCGAGGCTCTCCTGTCTGTGAAATTGCCAGACACTACTTTCTGAACTTAGCAGTCAGTATAAGGTCACCATACAGTGGATACCATCCCACTGTGGAGTACTGGAAACGACAGAGCTGATCGATTGGCTAAGGAAGGTGCAAAAGAAGAACAGCCTGATGTGCCTGTTACATACCACCACAAGAAAAGAATGATCAATTCAGTCAGAAAGCCACCAAACCCTGCTCAAGATGACTACCACGTTATGGACAGACCAGAACAAGTTATTATTCTGCACCTCAGAACAGGACACAATAGATTACGCAACCACATTTATAAAAAAAATTCAAGATTAGTGAATCAGCCGTGTGCACATGTGGATTGGCGTCGCGGACAGCAGTGCAGATACTCCAAGACTGCCCAAAATACAACATATCTAGGCAAACCTTCTGCCAAGAGAAACAAAAGTGGAAGATAAACTCTATGGACAGCTGAGTGAACTAAAAAAAGACAGTTAAATTCATACAAGAGACAACATTGCAGTTATAGACATATTTCAAGCGAACGAAAGAAGAAATTGAAAGAATAAAACATAAGATGTAATATTAAGAAGATATAAAAAAATATTTATAAAATTCTCACATATTTAAAATAAAACCTTTACTTTTACCCAAACTTTAAAGATAATTTAAAATTATTATCCCATTATTTATGCTGCATATAACTGTCGCTAATCTCTAGGATACTTTAATAAAAGAATTAGATGCATACTACAACTATTTAAATCACATAATACAATCATGCTACGTTCAGTAATGTCCCTTGAAATAACAGTTATGTTGTTATGTCGGCGTTCACTATTGTAATCAGGTCTTCCTTTTAATGTGGTTTTATTTCTACAAAACTGTGTATTTAAAAGGTGCATTGTGTGTATTCCTTTACATTTGCAAATACAACTAGACATAAGTCGTCAAATGCAGCAAGAATTTCTAAATGTCTATGTAATGACTGCATACTATTTATTATTCTGGAACGGTAAATGTAGGATGTTTGAATCGATATATTGTTATTTTCGGTAATTACAATTCCAATGAAAAATTTAGAGTATCATTTAGAATAACACACTTGGATCCTCGTAAATTCTTCAGTTCAATAGATGGACGGAAGTAACTGTGTAACAATGCTGAATGTTTTATATGAAATACGATTCTTTTTAATTTTTTTTTTTTTAAATAAGGGTTCGTGGACCCCCAGGGGGTCAGAGCCGTCAGATCAGGTCCCACGTTCCTGTGTGTAATTCAGATGACCGCCTCTGCTTGTCACCCTTCCAAGATCAAGTGCAGATAGTACACTTTGATCTTAGCCAAAATGCCGAGAAGCGAGATCCATTCATGAAATAATAATAATAATAATAATAATAATAATAATAATAATAATAATGTTGAAAACAGCGATAATTGCAAGCATGATATGTTAAGTAATGGGGAAAATATACATATTGCATATGAACATAGCAGTGAAAATGTGAGTTTGAGTGCCATGAATATTAAACATTTGCTTAATTTTTAGAGTTTTGGATTCCCCTGGGGCAAGAGCCGCCTCATGAAGTTCCAAGTGTCTGTATGTCATTGTGGTGGCCAACTCTGCCGGTGGCCATAATCAGATCAAAGTGCATATTCGTCTATCCTTAATCACTGTCGTGATACAAGAACAGATACTACACTTTGATCTTAGCCAAAATGTCGTGAAACAAGTCAAAGTGCTCAATGTTTTCTTCTTCTTTTTGTTTTCTTCAAATAAACTTTTATTTCGTACAAAACAGTTTTTATTTACAGTGTGCGTTGTGTGTGTTTATTTATTGTTTTTTCTTCAAATTTTGCTAATACAACATGTACATTTATAAACACATGATAAAATTACATTCATGGCATGGTGCAATTACCTACACATTACTTATTGATGATGATGATTGTGGTGGAGTATTCATTTGCTCTCATGCATAGTAAAATCTTTCAATAGAAATTCTTTCATACTCCAAGTATTCTCATTCACACTTAGTGTTATTTAAACAATTTTAACTGTATCACTGAATCTTTCATACTGCAAGTATTCTCATTCACACTTAGTGTTATTTAAACAATTTTAACTGTATCACTGAATCTTTCATACTCCAAGTATTCTCATTCACACTTAGTGTTATTTAAACAATTTTAACTGTATCACTGAATCTTTCATACTCCAAGTATTCTCATTCACTTCTGCTTTCTCAACATGGTACATCATGTATGTACCTACTTATTCCACACATGAAACTCAGTGGCTGATCTGATCAGCAGGACACCTTTACTTCCTAAGATATTTCATAGTATCCATTTTACTTTGGGTCGACGTGGGAGCCAATGTCAATTAACAAAACAAGGCAAGCCACAAAAATTTGATCCGACCCTGAGAGGATCAGAGACATTGCCTTGGAAGCGGGCGGTGAATGTCTAGCCGTTACATTACCACGGGTTCTCTTTAAGAAGTGTACAGAGCAGTTAGGCTATCAGTCTTTTAGTTGTATACATAGTAGTATGCCTGTAATTCTTCTGGAAGTGTACAGAGCAGCATTTCTATCTAAAAATTAAATTCAGAGGAGTACACACATGTCTTCATAAAGTGTACTGAAGAGTTCACCCATATTTTCATAAAGTGTACAGAGGAGTATATCCATGTCTTCATAAAGTGTACAGAGGTGAAAATCCATGTCTTCAGAAAGTGTACACAGGAGTACACCCATGTCTTCATAAAATGTACAGAAGAGTACACCTATGTCTTCAAAAGTGTATAGAAGAGTACATCCATGTCTTCATAAAGTGCACAGAAGAGAATATCCACGTCTTCATAACGTGTACAGAGGTGTATATCCATGTTTTCATAAAGTGTACATAGGAGCACATCCATGTCTTCATAAAGTGTACAGAAGAGTGCACCCATGTCTTCATAAAGTGTACAGAAGAGTGCACCCATGTCTTCATAAAGTGTACAGAGGAATACATCCATCAATCCCCAAGTAGTTTTCACAAGAGCACAGATTATATATATATATATATATATATATATATATATATATATATATATATATATATGTGTGTGTGTGTGTGTGTGTGTGTGTGTGTGTGTGTGTGTTTTTTTTTTTTTAGGGCTGGTAACGATTAATTTAAATTTTATAGTTAACTTTTGAAAAAGTAACCATTAATTAATAGTTAATTTTGATTAAAGCAAAAAATGTATAGTCACATAACTCACATTATAGTCGTATTTGTCAAAAATCTAAATAACACTGGATTGTCTTGTTCATATGTCATCTGATAACCAACTATGCAAACAAACGAATATGTTGACAGTATTTGGTTCAAGTGACGAGCGCAGCTTATTAACAATATAATCAGCAGAGCTGAACAATCGTTCACATGGAACTGAGGTAGCCGGTATGCACATATGCACGTATGCACATATGCACTGGCAAGGAATGCAAGTTTTGGATACCGATGTTCATTAAGTTTTCACCTTTGAAGTGGGTCAACCGATTCAGCAACTTTCTTCGCCATTTTATAACGCAACAATTCATCGGAAGAGCTGTCGATACGATCTTCCGTGTCTAAGTCAGACTCCATTAGCTTAATACGCTTTTCATTTGGTTCATATATAGTTTCATTGTCAATATCAGTATCATTCGTTGCAGCAGTCTCCATCTATTCATCATGAACATCAACTGCTATTTGTTGTGAAATACGTGACAAGTTCGTTCTTTTGCATCTTTTGACAAACACTTCAGGTATTTGTAGCGTGAATCAAGTTCAAGTACTACTATTGCTCAAAAATATACCCATGTCCGTAAAACGACAGATAATAAACAGCATATTCACACCAACCCTATGCTACCAATCTCAGACTTGGACTTTATCCAAATCACACTTTCGCAAAATCAACACCTGCGAGATGAGATGCCTGAGGAGAGCTGCCAACTTAACAATCCGAGACCGAGTAAGAAATGCTGTTATCAGACAGACTGTGGGATCAACACCTTGTGCCACATTTATTGAAAGACAGAAGATCAAGTGGTTTGGCCATGTCGTTAGCATGCGACATCAGCAACTACCACCACTGGCCTTCCATCAAAGATAATCTGCGATGAGACCAAGAGGACGTCCAAGAAGAAAATTGATTGACGACATCAAAGAGATTGTACAATCACACGGAATGACACTATCCAGTGCCGCCCATCGGGCGCTGGAGCACAAAATATTCCTCCCCACGACGCTTCACATCAGAAGTGGAAGATAATGATGATGGTGATGATGATGATGATGATCAAGAGCTATTACAATCTGTAGTATTTCAATACTTGTCATAATAGCTACACGTTCACTGAAGTCATTAATAGATGATATCTTAAATTTAGCTATGTAGCCCTGATCATCATCGTGTACAGTCACATGCTTTGTCAACGATGATAGCTGTGGCAATACACAGCTACATGAAACATAATCTTGACCGTAAAGCAGGACTGTAGTCTAACAGAATAACTCCACAATTTTGACATATTTCGAAGTCTTCTCCCAATCCGAATTTGACAGTTTTATACCTTTGTTTTGCTTCTTTTCATCTGACATGTAGACAGTTAATGCTTCTCTGGTTGTAGAAGACTCTGTAGCATACTAAAAATACTGTTCCATCTTGATGGTACATCTTGCTGCAGCTTACACAATGGTGACTCAGTACAATTTTGCAACTCTTTTGTGTTTGTAGCACTATGTTTAAAATGTCCGACAATTTTTCGACATTTGCCAAACACTATTTCAGTATCAGCGGCTTTAAATCCATGTAATATGCTCAGTTGTAAGCTATAAGCCAAACAAGGAATATGTGCAAAGCCGGTTTTATCAACAGATGAAACCATATTTCTTGCATTGTCAGTAACTAGAGCCTGAATTATGTTAGTTCTATCCCAGTCTATTGCAAACTGTTTATATAACTCGGCAACACTGTCAGAATAATGACGTTCAACAACATTCACACATTCAAGAACAACATTTTTCAATTTCCAGTAATCGGCAATCCAATAGTCATTAATTCCACAATAGTTTTCGTTACCTAGAGATGTCCATAAATCAAACGTTAGCGCAATTCCCTTTGCGTTAATCATAGATTCTTTAACACTTTGAATCTTGCTGTTATACTTAGCAGTCAACAATTTGTCTATAGTACGAACGAACGAACGAACAATGTTTATTTTCAAAGGGTTAAGATTTGGGGACGCAGGCCCGTCTGACATTCTGCCCTTCTTCTCTATAGTGCGGCGGGAAGGTAACTTATATTCAGCATTTTGCAATGCTGTCCGTAATACTTGTTGAAGGCCGTCGTCATCTCCGATTGATATTGGTCTGCCACTACTAGCAATCCAGTCTACAAGTGGCAATTGAATATCATGTTGCAATGCACCACTCACTGGACGATCAGACAAACAACAAAAGTGACTCAAAGTAACCTGATTCGAAGTAGGTGACGATGTTGCGATAGACCGTCTCAACTGAAGTTTCTGATACTGTAGTGGATGTTTGTTTTGGAGGTGGTAAGTAAGCGAGGTGTTAGAACCATGGTAGGTAAACAATGTATCAAAATGAACGCAATAAACCTTTTCAGCATTTTCAATACTTCCACCAGTCAATACTTTCAAACTAAAATGTTCATGTAATCGTCTGGAAATTTGTTTATATTTCTCCGCCGCCATGTTGTTACTTTTATACTTCCATTTCATTTGTATAAGTGATGGGAGAAAAGCTTGCGATTAATCGTTAAGAAACAATATAATCGTTAATAAAAATTAACGATTAATCGATTAATTAATCGATAATTTCCACAGCCCTAATATATATATATATATATATATATATATATATATATATATATATATATATATATATATATATATATATATATATATATTCTGTTGTTGTTGTTTGTCCATCAAGAATGATGATGACCATTCATTTCATCCAGTGGGGTTGAAGGTATGGAGCCGTGGGTTCTAAGATGGCTGATAAGGCCTATTTTGGCTCGAAATGTTTTTTGACATTGTGGGCAAAGAATGCTTGACGTCTCTGGAGGAGGATTTCCTGCAGTGGTTTTTCTGTCCTGCCTTTTCTTCACAGCTCTTGCAGTCCTGGTTGCCTCACATATGACTGCACCCTTGCGTTATGATGCACGCCACGAATTTCGGTCTCTGGCTGCAGCCTCCCGAGGTGTCATGATGAATTCCAAAAGCCTTCAGTGAAATTTTCAGAGTGTCTTTAAAGCGTTTCCTCTGGCCACCTTGGGAGCGTTTACCACAACGCAGTTCGCTGTAGAAAATTCGTTTAGGGAGCCTGTGATCTGGCATGCGAGTCAAGTGACCAGCCCAACGAATCTGATTCTTCATCAGTATAGTGTGGATACTGGGCATGGATGCTCTTTCTAGGACTTCAGTATCTGGAATCTTGTCTTGCCATTTAATCTTCAGTAGCTTCCTTAAGCAGACTGTGTGGAAGTGGTTTAATTTCCTAGCGTGTCGCTGATAAACAGTCCAGGTTTCACAAGCATATAGCAGTGTGGATAATACAACTGCTTTGTAGACTTTTAGCTTTGTTTGCAGGCTTATTCCAGTTCTGTCCCATACATTCTTGTACAGTCTGCCAAAGGCTGCACTGGCCTTGGAGATTCTTGCATTCACTTCATCATCAATTGTGGCAGCTTGTGACACAGTGCTGCCAAGATAGGTGAATTTGTCCACAACACTTAGTCTATGATCATTCACTTTGATATTCCGCACAGTGTGATTATTCCCTGGAGCTGGCTGGTACATAACTACAGTCTTCTCCAAGTTGATATTGAGCCCAAAGTTGGCACAGGCATGTGAGAAAGCTGAAACATTATCTTGCATGTCCGCCTCTGAGTTGGCGTATAGAGCGCAATCATCAGTAAACAGGAGCTTTCTGACGGTGTCGCTGTTAATTTTGGTTTTAGCTTTCAGCCTTCTGAGAATGAATAACTTTCCATCCATACGGTAGTTGATGTCTATTCCAATGTTGTCGTTCTCGAAGGCATTCATCAACATGGCTGAAAACATGAGGCTGAACAGTGTTGGTGCCAGGACACATCCTTGCTTCACTAAATTGGTGACAGGAAAGGGTTCAGACAGTTCACCATTTCCCTGTACTCTTGCCTGCATGCCGTCATGAAATAGCCGCACTATTTGGACAAACTTTCGTGGACAGCCATATTTTGCCATAATCTTCCACAGTCCTTCTCTGCTGACTGTATCAAAAGCCTTGGTAAGGTCAATGAAAGTGGAGAACATTTTGCAGTTCTGTTCCTGACATTTCTCTTGCAGCTGCCAACGAACACAAGCAAGCAAGCAAGCAACAGTTCCACGTTCTTTTCTGAAGCCACATTGACTCTCAGGAAGAAGACCTTGATCGAGATGGGATGTGAGGCGATTGAGAAGAATTCTGGCGAGTATCTACACTGCAATTGAAAGCAAGGAGATGCCTCGGTGGTTGTCACAGGATTGGCGGTTTCCTTTACGTTTGTAAAGGTGGACTATTGACGCGTCCTTGAAATCTTGTGGCATGGTCTCATTCACCCATATGTTTGTAAAGACTTGGTGAAGCTTCTCTGTTAGGACCGGCCCTCCTGCCTTGTATATCTCTGCTGGGATGGAGTCAGGACCAGGTGCCTTTCTGCTGGAGAGTTGCTGGATGGCTTTGTTTACTTCCACTATGGTTGGCAGGTCATCAAGTGTCTCATTGGTGGGAACTTGAGGAAGACAGTTGATGGTTTCATCATCGAAGAAGGAAGTTGCATTTAAGATTTTGCTGAAATGCTCTGCCCAGCGTTGCATGATTTCTTTCTTATCGGTGACCAATGTTCCCCCATCTGCACTGAGGAGGGGAACTATGCCTGGTGATGTAGGACCATAGACCGCTTTCAGTGAGTCGCAGAAGTTTTTCATATCATGTCTGTCAGCAAAGCCCTGAATTTCATCAGCTTTGCTGCTCAGCCAGGAGTCCCGCATGTGCCGAAGTTTCTGCTGCACTACTCTCTGAATGTTCTTGAAAGCATCTTTTTTTGATGTTGACTTTGGGTCATTCAAATGTGCCTTGAGGAGAAGATGTTTCTCGGCCAGCAATTGGTTGATGTCTTCGGAATTTTCATCAAACCAATCTTTATGCTTTCGGGGGGCAGGACCCAGGATTTTCATAGCAGTGTTGTAAATTATGTCCTTTAGGGCTCTCCACTCTGTTTCTGTATCCTGTTTAGCAGCAGCATTGGGCTTGAGGTGGTCTTCCAGCATATTTTCAAACGGCTGCTGCATTTTCTTGCTGTTTAGGCGGGTGACATTTAGCTTTTTTTGCATTTTCGCCCCTTGAGGACGCCGTGGTGGCCTGATGTGAATGTTTATTTTCGAGACAATGAGACGATGGTCTGTCCAACATTCGGCACCACACATGGATTTTGTCACTCGAACGTCTTGTCTGTCACTCGAACCTCTTGTCTGTCACTCCTCCTGACGATGACATAGTCAATGAGGTGCAAAGTACCTCTGAAATCGGAGTGGGTTCGCCTGATGGCACGGGACACTGGTAACATGGAAAGCTAATCCATACGCAAAATCTAGCCCAATGCTACTTGACATATTGTGAATGACCTACGCTTTAGTTCAAAGCGAGCAACAACAAAAACACGTTCCGTCATTGATCAATGGTCACTTGGTAAAGTATGTGGTGAGTATCATGCTGGTCGACTTGACTTCCCACGCCATTTCCCGCCACGTTTGTAGATGAGCTCTTAATTGTCGTTGTTGTTAGTCATTCAAATTTTCCCCCAAGCTAAAAGAATCCACGAACACCGGGTTGGCAGACGAGAATCTAGCCACTACATTACTGCGACTACCATTCAAGAAGTGTACAGAGTAATTTACCTTTCAAGTCATCAAGAAGTGTACAGAGTAGTTTAGCTTTCAAGTCATTAAGAAGTGTACAGAGTAGTTTACATTTCGTGTCATCAAGAAGTGTACAGAGCAATTTACCCTTCAGCCTTTAAGAAGTGTACAGAGCAATTTACCCTTCAGCCTTTAAGAAGTGTGCAGAGCAAAACTATCAGCTTTAAGAGGTGTACAAAACAAAACTATCAGCCTTTAAGAAGTACACAGAGCAGTTTACTTATCAAATTATTAAGAAGCAGGCTACTTAGTCTTCACGAAGTATATAGAGCAGTATAACTGTCAGTCTTAATGTTCTGTTCGCCAAAGCTTATAGGTCAGGCCGTGGCACGACTTCATAATGTAGCACGTTAATGAAGAGATCGCAACGATACTAATGCAGTAATTCTCTGGTTTCTCTCTTAGCTTCTCGACCTAAAGTTCACGGGCCGGTGGATGGACATGCGGGCTCGAGTGTGTGATTGTATTTGTCTGTACATATTAATCAAATGGACTACTGTAAATGTTTCCTGCCAAACAATTGCCAAACCGATATATAATTCAGTATAAACTGATTAGAGAAATTAGACGTAGACAGTCAATATTTTTGGACACGTTAAAGAAGAAATACATTAGACGTCTGGCAATATTTGAAGGAAAAGAACAAGGGGAAGGCAGGGGAAGGCAGAGAAGTACATCTTTGGATGGCTTTGCCAAGTGGCATGGTGAGACAAGATCGCTTACCCACGACTCTAGATCGTGCGAGATGGCGAAACATGACCGCCCACGCTTATCAGCATGGTACATGACGATGATGATGATGACAATAAAGAACCCCATTACATTCCTAAAAGGTACTTGTATATGGTGCTAGAAATTTGGATAGATAACTAGGCACTTTAAGATGATTTGAGCAGTATTACAATGGCCGCCGTCACATCACAATGCCTCTCCTGGTACGGATTTTAGGCTGCGTCAGTTTGGAATCTCAAGTCAGTTTTTGAAATCCGCCTCTTTACGAATTCGAACCTATGACCATCGGGCAAGCAGACATGCACCTACTCACTGTCTTACATCTGCTTTTCTTCTGTCCATATCATATCCTCTGTGATGTTTCAAGTCCACATATTTTAGACAAGAATAAAATTTGGTGGAACTGCGGTAAAGCTGTGAAAATGTAAACAATATAAAATGACACAAAGTAGTGCAGCTTTACATAAGAGAATTATGACACACACACGACGTTGCGGAGATTAGCCTTCATCAGCAAACAAACACATTCACAAACACGACATATAGTCAAGGAGATCTCCTGTGACTACATTAAAAGGTGACGACAGGACGAGAAGAACAAAAGGATGAAAAAATGAAAGCAATGAAGAGAAAATAAGAATTGGAAAAATTGTTCATACTTACCTCACCATACTTAATTCACAATTCCGCGGAATTGTGAGGTAAGTATGAACATTTTTTCCAGTTATGTAAAGCTGCACTACTTTGTGTCATTTTATATTGTTTACATTTTAGACAAGACAATAATATATTAAATGAAGAGGTCAGTTTCCTTCCTCATGGTCTCTTAACTCCGATTCAATTATGTTGCCCATTTTCATGAGGCTAGGTCGTTCCAAGAGAAGCACTGTTCGGAAAATATGTATTCCTGCCTCTGCTGGCTAATGAAACTGGACCACTATCCCTGTAGGAAAGGAATAACATAATTAGTATTGATACAGGCATTGATAATGCACATTGGGAGCAAGTCGCCGCTGAACGTGTTGCATGGAGGACAAACATCAGAAATGGAATAAAGACAAAGAAGACAATTTTTGCAGATAAGACAAACACCGAGCGTGTGAGACGTAAGATGGTGCATGATGATGAAAATGACCATGTGTTCACATGCAATCACTGTGGACGAACATTTACGGCACGAATTGGCCTTAACAGTCACATTTGCCACAGCCATGGGTTGTAGTTATTAAGCCTTTTATTTATTTTGAAGCACAATGTAACAAACTATCGTCTGTCAAGACGGCAAGGTGCCAGTGACAATGAATTAGTATTTATAATCGCTTATGTAGTTTTAACGTTATAAATAAAACAAGTCCGTAGTGGGTAGGCTGCTGTGGGTATATTAAATATTAGCACCATAACATGTTTGTAAACCTAAGTTAACAGATAGTTGCACGTCCTTTATACGACGTCGCAATCAACCCAAGCATGTTTGGTAGTTTGTAATTTACATGGAGAATTTACGTGCAGTAGTTTGCAATTTCATTCTGAACGACCAACGCTCAAGCCTTTGTTAAACATCAGCACACAACGACCTGATTTGAAATTGTCTGCATCTGATATTGAAAGCGGTATGCGGGATTGCGAATGGCATTCGCTACTCTTTCGTTACAGTCGCTGGTGTAGACGTGTGCATTTCGAGAAATGGGTGACCAGTCTTGTCCCTGACGATGCAGGACAGCATTGCAATGTGTACTATTCTTTATTATTTACGCTTTTATTTACTCTTGCACAGTAGTGCAATACCAAAAAAAGGGCAACCTGAAATTATACACCAACAATAGAACTGTTGCCCTGATCAGTCATGCAAGTAAAACTCTACTAAAAATCATAATGGGAAATTTGTAAGAAAATGGAAGAAGAAATTAACGTGGTTCAAAGCTGGATTTAGACAAGGAAGAGGAACAAGAGATCACATTCTCAACATGCGTTTAATAATAGAGAAGTGCAGAGAATTTAATGTAAACATATTCTCATGTTTTGTGGATTATTCAACGGCATTTGACAGTGTACAACATCAGAAACTTTGGGAAATCATAAGGAATATGGGCTTTCCATTACATGTAATACAACTCATAAGAATGCTCTATCTAGACCAACAAGCAGCGGTTAGAATAGAAGGCGAGACATCAAATTGGTTTGACATCAAGCAAGGAGTCCGTCAGGGATGTGTGCTGTCCCCCTATTTGTTTAACCTGCACGCCGAAAATATAATGAGAAATGTCAGAGATGATATAAACAGGGAGCTATATGGTGCCCTAAATATCGGTGGTCATGACATACCAGAGACTCAGTATGCTGATGATACAGTATTGCTATCCACAACACAGAATGGTATAGAAAACCTAATAGCCTCAACCCAAATAGTGAGAATCACAGCGTATAACTTAACATAGCAAAAACAAAGATAATGCACACAGATAAAACTACTATGGAGAAAGAAATATATGTTAATGAGGAAAAATTTGAGGTGGCGGAAAATTTTCAATATCATGGGTCATTGATTACCAACAACGGTGACACAATGAAAGAAATTAAACGATGACTGTCAATTGCTCTTCAAAGACTAAAACAACTGAATAAATTATGGAGTCGGACAGGCAGAACTACAAAAATTAGATTTTTAAGTGCATGCATCTTTCCCATTGTAACATACGCCTGTGAAACCTGGACACTTACTAAACAAGCTGAACAGCGCATAAATGCCTTTGAATATAAATGTTATAGACGAGTTCTGAGAATATCTTGGGTAAATAAAAGAACAAATGCATCCATACTTCAAGAGCTGAATATTGAAGAAGGCTGGCTATTAAAGACGATAAAACAAAGAAAATTGAAATATTTTGGTCACTTGAAACGTCACGAAAGTTTGGAGAGAACAATAATGGAGGGGTATATGCCTGGGAAGAGAGGAAGAGGAAGACCAAAGAGAAGATGGGTGCAGGATGTGGCGGATGATCTCCAGATGAGTGTATCGGACGTGGGACATCTTGCTTATGATCGAGAGGTTTTCCGGAAGGTTGTTATGGGAGCGAGGTTCTGCAAAGGACATGCTACTGAATGAATGAATGAACAGTAAGTAGTACATACACTGCAATGTTTAACTACATAAATGGCAAATGCAAAAAAAAAGTATACATGGCTAGAATAAAAGTAAAATGTAAACTAATTATTACACTTTAAGTTGAAGAAAATAACAAAAGGGATAGTGCCACACGCGCTCTGAGTTCAAAGCTTTTTATTAAGTAAGCCATGCTTATCAGGTAGGCGTGCGACAGCTACCGGTATCACAGCAGTGAACCAGGGCTAGTATAAACACTAGAGGCCACCCCAGCTCTGGATGAACGGTTTATTTCCTTATAGTGATCTGGTATCCAGCCCCGACTCTCCTCCGAAGGCAGGTAGGCCTACCTTTTAACCATGTGTGTGTGTTAAGCATTATCTGAGTCTGCGAGGACCTTGACCACATAATAAGACAATGTGACGGGCGAGGTCACGGGGTCTCCACATACCATGTATATCTTGCCCACTAACCAACCGGATTTCTACAGAAGGCTGACTGGTTACCACTACACGCCATTTGTTTATAAACCGACACAACCTCACCATGCGTCCATAGCTGTTTTGTGTGTGTGTGTTATTGCGTATATTAAATTATCTTTTTTGAATATAAACTATTATGTTACCATGGTCTTATTCAAAATATGATTATTATCGGCAATATCTTATGCAAAATATATTACCCAATCTGTTTTGTGTCCATCACTTCAACTTTCACTTTAATTGAGGAAAACATAAAAACATAAAATGATCATATTATTATCGAACTTGAAAAACAAGGGAACTAACATTGTGTATAATTGTTATGAAACTTGTTATTAATCAATCAATCAATCATGTGCCATGCCGGAAAGCTTGGGCGGTCATGACTCGCCATTTCACTCGATCACCAGCGTCGTGGATCAGCTCAGTGTTCCTGTCTCATCCATGCCATGTGGCCAAGCCATCCAGGTATTTTCCTCTCGGTCTTCCTCTTGGTCTGTTCCCTTCGATCTTGCCAGTTGTCACTAAGTTCTCCAAAACATTTCTTCTCATAACATGTCCAAAAAATTTTGACTGTCTACGTCTAATTTCTCTAATCAGTTTACGATGTTCATTTGTCTCCTGTAGTACTTGGTCATTGGTTTTTCTGTCTGTCCATGGTATTAATTAATGTTATTAATGGAAGGAGATAATCAATAGGCAAAGGGATGTAAATTATCTGACAACATTAAACAATGACATTTTGCTTTCGGTATGTATCAAGATACGGGATTGCAATAGTTAGCTTTTGTAAAAAATAAAACTCTTTTATATGTAATCTGATTATTTGAATTTCGAACATTTATATTTCCTATTTTAATTGATTAATCGTATTTAAAACACACTAAAACTCTTACATTTGCATATTAATTACTGAACATATTTCCAGTTCATTATTGCAGCCATTAAGACCTGTGGACAAAAATCAAATTTATTGAGGGTGAGAGGTTAGCAGCTTTCTCCGCTAACCCCGAATACTCTCGTCACGTGACGCGACGAGAATTAGCAGTGGTTCGAATTGCAAAAGTGACTTATGAGAGTATGGAGCCGGTCGCTCAGAAAGTCGTGGCGTGCTGATGAGCATAATCTAGCCTAGGAATCAACACACAGCTAAAAGATGCTGGTGTTGACCGCAATATCCTGAAACAGGATGGAAACGCGAAAAAAAAAAAAAAAAAGAAAAAAAAAAAAAGTAAAATTAGGTGGAAACATTTCAAGGTAAAGCAAAGCTTCATAACGATGGCTGAGGATACAGCAAAGCCTACCCTTTGACAGACCAGACTCTGGCAGAACAAATTCTGGAGCTGGTACTGCAGGCATTAAATTATATGCAGCTGAAGAAGCAGGGCCAATAAAGCTACAAAAACTCTTAACCGTGGCCAGACTGAGTTTATAGTATTAATAGCCGTAGGGTGTCTGGACCTGTGATTGCGTGTTCAGTTATCCAGAAAGAAGGAATACAGCTGAGGAAGCAGATTCAGGCAACTCGCGGAGTACTGAGTGATTGCTTATTTAAAATGCAACTGAGATGTTGATCTTTGATGTCTCTGTGTTTATCTAATTACATTGTCTCTTATTAACAATTACTTTATATCCACTGTTTTATTTTTCTAATGTTTCATGATTTGAGTTGTTGAGGAGATTAGTTGAGTTAAGAACCGATATCACTGCACTCAGGACATTCCCATACGTGCTCCGTCCCCTCGTTCAACAGCCAGCGAAGAGTCATACTACTAATCGTTCCCACCGCTTTCTGATCCTGGTCTTCCCTCTCAGTTTTGAGATTCTTCCAGAACCCCTGCCGATCCCCCGCAATCTCATTCTTTCCACATATGGTTTCTCAATCTGTTCCTCCGCCTTCTCCACCTGGTCCCACATGCGCATGACCACCTCCCCCTTGTCCATAGGCAAACTACCACCAAGAGGTGCATTCCTTGCTAGCCTATCAGCCTGTTCATTCCCTCGTACCCCCGCATGGCCAGGGAAAAATATCCATACAACTCTCACAATATGTGACCTCTGAAGTGACGAGAGCCATTCCACACAAAACATTCCTTTCTCCACCTTACTAAGCATACTCTTTGAATCCGTAATGAATACAACGTGTGTTGCAGTGGTCTTCTCTAGCCACCGGAATGCCACTGTTACTGCCTCCACCTCCATACTCATACTGGAGGTCGTAGTCTCATATGCCAGACTCCTTTTTCAAGACTCGTCCATTAGCCTTTGCAATAAAGCCCCAGCCACTACGCCTGTTTTTCACCATCGGTGTAGATGACTATGTCGCCTTGATGTGTGTTGCTCTGGATCAGCTGTTGCACGTCAAACTCTGTGTGACCTGCTGCCTATTCCCTGCTCTCACGACCAGTGTTATTATTACATTGTGCCAGTCCGTGATGTCGTCCGCAATTTCAACCCACTCTCCTCCACGATTGATGGTCTCTAGGTCACACACCTGACGTATAGAAAGTTCTGCCTGTGCCATCCAGAACCTGCCTCGTCTTAGTCTATGACCCTTGACCATATCCATGGCTGCATGCACCGGGTGATCCCTGTTTGCGGCCACTCTCAGGTACCATTTGGCCTGAAGGACCCTATGCCTATCCGTCATTGTTGGTAGCGCCAGGATATGCCTCATGCATATAATTGGTGTGTCCTTTGTGCACCCCAGTATTAACCGCATGGCAGCATTCTGTATGCGCACCGACCTTTCAAGCTGGCTCTTTGATACTGTCAGCAGCCCCAAACCATACTCAATGACAGAAATTATTAACTGCTGAAAGAGCCTGTACATCATCCTCTGATCTACCCCGGTTGCTGCCATAGCCCTCAATGCATTAAGTCCCCTACCAGCCTTCGCCACTTGATCCTTAAAAGACAAACACCTGTCAAAGGTGATACCCAAATACTTCAATTTACTCAGTCGACTAAGAGGACATCCATTCAACATAATACCTGGGATATCTGCCTTGACGATCCGGTTATCCAGGGAGTACCACACAACCGATGTCTTGTCTGGGTGTATAATGGCCCCTGCGTCCCTGCACCACTCTGTCACCCTATTTACTGCCACCTGTAAGTTTTTCGCCAAACTGGCTGTGTCTCTGCCCTGTCTGTACACCAGCACATCATCTGCAAATGTCAAGATTCTACCCACACCTGGTGTCTCAATAGCTGCGATTTTGCAGGTGTAGACATTAAAGAGCACTGGGGACAAGGCAGATCCCTGCGGCAACCCAGGTGTAATAGTACAGGGATCAGAAGCAGGGTGACCAGATCGCCGTGATCAAAAGAAGCCAAGTCGTGAAATAAAAAAGCCAAAATAAAGCCAAACATCTCCGGTTAAAAATGAAAAAGCCAAGAAAAAAGCCAAACAATGCCCAGTAAAAAGATATATTAAGAATATACTTACATCACATGAAGACCTCTTCTTCAAATAAGTATTCCTCTTCATTTTTGAAATTCAGTACAGAATTCATTAGAATATACAATTCCAGCTTTGAAATCATTCAACATTTTGGATGAAGGTACAAATTCATTACAGCACTTCTTTGAAGATAATAGTTCCGCACTAATTCTAATAATTGCTTCTAAGAGAGACAGCTGAAGTCTATTCCTTGCTTTGGTTTTTATGCATGTTAAAAGAGAGAACATCCTCTCCACTACAGCATTGCTAATAGGTGTTATTAAGCAAGTAAGAGCAAAAGAAGTAAGCCCTTTAAATTGGGGATGTTTCATGACTCCTTGCCAGAGCTGCTCTGCATTTTTAGGCAGTCCATTTTCTTTAAATTGTTCTTCTTCCTTCCAATCTATAAAAGGCAATTTTCTGTATTGTTCTTCAATAATAGTGTGGTGGTTTTCTTCAGCCAAATTCAAAAAGGGCAATTTCGAAAATAGTGGTCTAGAAGCCTGGTTTAAGATTATTCCAGGGTTAAAATTGGTTAGATCTTTAAATATATTTCTTGCTGAAGGAAGCCGCTTTCTAACTTGATCAAGTGCTTCTTCTAGCATGGTAAGCATCTTTCTTTGAGATCTAAGACCTCTTGTTGGCAATTAATTTTTGTATCAGAACTTTTCTGAATGTAGTTATCACACTCTGACAGGAATTTGATGCCAAAATCAACATTAGAAACATCTTTTTTCTTATTATTGGTATCATAAGTTATACTAATAAGACGCTTATAATGCAAAAATAGTTCTTCATGTAATTCGTGAAGATCTGCCTTTCTTTTCTGAAAAAAACCTTTCGAATTCCTGCACAATAGGGGTTGCAAAATGAAAATAAAGGTAGTTTCTTTGATCTAGATGCATTTCCTTTATAAGTCGTGATTTAAATTTAGTGTCATAATTTGCTAATTCAGCAGAAATAAAATAAGCCTTGAGTTCTTTCCAATTCATTAGAATGTTGAACATTACTTTTCCCCGGACAAGACAGGAGAAATTTTCTCAAAAGGAAGTGGTGCATTTCTAGCTTGCTGAAATTCTGTCGATGCGTTCATAATTTTGAATTAATCTTTAAATACTTCTCGTCTTGGATTACTATGTCTAAACCAATTTGGTATTTCTGTCAGCAAAAATCCAATGTTTGAAGGTAGTTTTGACACTGCATATTTGATGTACAATGCTAATGAATGGCAAACACACTTATACTGAACACATGAAGGAGATACATCTGTCATTCTGGACCAAACTGAATTGTTGCATCCAACCATAGCACCATCGGATGCAAAACCAATGAAATTTTTAATGATTGATTACATTTTCAATTTCAGTGTTAATCGAATTAAATATAGTCTCACATGTTGCCTCCAGAACTGGAATCAAACCTAGAAAACTAGTAGTAATTTCATTTCTTTTATCGCTGAGGTATCTAACTAAAATGCACAAATACTTTTGGGTCGAGACATCAGTGGACTCATCAATGATGAGTGCATACTTCTTATTTTGCAGATCTAGAATTAGATCAGATCTTAGAGACGGTGAAATAACATTTATTATTAGTGATATGCAATTCGTTCGGTGCAATTTTATCTGACCAAGAGTGCTACCACATCCATGGGCTACCATTATTTCACCTAAGTGATCGATGGTGCGTATGGCACTATGGCAGGCCATGCTAACAGCAATTTGTAACTCTGCTAATTTGACTTTATCATCAATTTTCTTGCTTATTGTCACCACTGAAAGTGGTTTTTGTGAAGAAGATGGCGCGCTCCACTTGTGTTTTTCTGTTGTTGCATGATTTGCGAGATTTGAAAATCTTGGAACAATATTACAATGGCACAATTTGCAATATGCCTGTTCAGAACCGTCAGTGGATTTGAGCCACACAAATGTCTTTTCCCACTGAACATTATATTTCCGATTAGTATCATAAGATGGTTTCCACTTTGGCATGATAATAGGCTCAGTCAATAATGAGAAATACTTGCGACTTGCGATTGCCATGAAGGTATAATTAATTTGAAAACTTAACTAAACAGTAAGCTGCGCAGTGCGTCAGTGCGCATAGAACATTGCCAGGTACAAGTACCATACGAAAACCATACGCTAAGCTCATCGTTTTGCATTTGTTTTAGCTAAAAAATAGTTTTAAAAAAAGACAACAATTAACTTGAAAAATTCAAAAAGAGGCATATGCCATTACACATTTTTTTAAAAGCTCAGAAAAAGTCAAAAAGCCAAACTGATTTTTGACGCCAAACATGTTTTAAAACAGCCAAATTTGTCAAATTTGGCTTTAAAAAGCCAATATGGTCATCCTGATCAGAAGTCCAGGAACCCATGCGCAGTGCAACCTTACGCTCATAAAGGACTGCCGCAACCCATCTAACAAGGCAAGGGTAGACCTCCATGTCCAACAGTGTGTGTATAAACCGATCATACCTGACCCTGTTATACGCATCCTCCAGGTCAAGGGCTACCGCCACTGTCTCCTGTTTATCCTGGAAGCCCTCGTAAACATCAAATGCAAAGGTCGCAGCATTGTCCCAGGTGTCCTTTCCAGGCCGGTAACTCCCGAGACCTTGGGGGAGTAGATTACGACTTTCCAAATGTCGCTGGAGCCTGCGTGCTACTATCTTTTCGAGGACTTTGTTATACGTATTTTGCAGGGTTATGATTCGGCATCCATTAAGTCTGGAGTTATCCTTACCTGGCCTTGGGAGTGGGACCAGGTAGCTATGTAGCCAATAGTGGGGTATTTCCGCCGTATTGATGCTTAGGTTGAAACAAAGAGCCATCTCCTCCAAGTCCCCATCATTTATGTTCTTCATATGGGAGTACCTCACCCCATTCGGACCTGGCGCTGTGTCTTTAGCCCGCTTCAGTACCCGTCTAATGTCCACCACATCAATCTCACAATCCTCCTTCCTAGTGACCTGTGACAAGGCTTCTCTGACGTTATCTCTAATAGCCCTATCTTGCTGATCCGTCTGTTTTAAACATTTCGCAAGAAAAGCCTCCCCTTTGTCTTTGTCAGTTGTCATAGGTCGGTTGTTATCATCATAAACGTTACCATGTGTACCAGGCATATCCTGCGTCTTCATTTGCTGGTGCAGCCTCCATAATTTTCCCAATGTCACATCCCCACCGACTTCATTGATAAACTGTTCCAACTTAATCCTCTTTGCCTCTGCAAGATTTATTCGACATTGCTCCAGTATTGGAACGACGCTTTAGCCAGAGGCGAAAGTTTCGTTCCAATACTGGAGCAATGTCGAATAAATCTTGCCTCGCTTCAACGCTGGTTTCCACGTCCTTCAGCAACTGAGACCCTGGCCTGACTCACTGTCTCCAGTCGTCTCACGTTTCCGTGGACTACCCAACTGTTGTCACGTGATACGCAACTTCTTCGAGTAGTTTCCCTTGCTTATTTATCATCATCATGAGTTCCGCTCAGACCTTCCTTGACTTCATTCATTTACCATCAGTACATGTACCGATATGAGGCAGACAGCGGTAAACTGATATATTAAGAGTAGGTTTACCGTAGAAGAGGAATTGTCATAGTGAGAGCAGTTCACGTGATCACTATGAATTAACTCGCACTAAGAAGTCAAGGAAAGTCTGAGCGGAACTCATGATGATGATAAGTAAGCCAAGGGAAACTACTCGAAGAAGTTGCGTATCACGTGACAATAGTTGGGTAGTCCACGGACACGCGAGACGACTGGAGACAGTGAGTCAGGCCAGGGTCTCAGTTGCGGAAGGACGTGGAAACCAGCGTTGAAGCAAAGCAAGATTTAGTCGACATTGCTCCAGTATTGGAACGACGCTTTAGCCAGAGGCGAAAGTGTTCCATACAAGTGGTGCGGCTGATTGAATAGCCATTCAAGCCTGTGTACAGCGCGCCGAGTTGACGGCGTTTCAAGAATGCCCCAGGCCAGACGGCAAGGGCAGTTGACCGCGTAAGTGTGACCTTAGCGTAGCCATTGTGTTAGGACAGTGCAAGGAGACAAGTCTCTCGTATCAACGTTATTAACATTGATTATGCACGTTATATTCTTATTACATATTATCCCGCACCATTCGGGAATGTTTAACATTATGTGCTGTGATAATCGTCAACAATAAATATTGAAGCATGTCAAGGACATCAGGTTGTTCAGCGTTTCTATGCTATGAATGTTCCTGCTTAAGTCTGTCATTGAGGCTGAACAAACGAGCCAGCAATCAGCTTCGTGGCAGAAGTGGGGAGCTCTAAATATCAAAAGTAGGAGCACAAGATTGCAAGGTCACCTTCAAATCAATTTATCAACAACCTGTTACATGATAAACAAGGTCACCTTGGACGCCATTTGCAATTTTCAAACCATTTCATCAACAACAAGTTGCATTATGAACATTTGCGCAACAGCACTGAATTCAGCAATATAAAGTAAAATGCAACTGTCGACAATGTGTACCCTGGCGGTGACAACATTTTAGGTGTGAACGTCAAGGTTATACTATGTAAAGGCAGTCAATGACCATATTAACTCATTGTGGACGAGTCTATGCACAGAAACTGTTAATTGCCTAAAGACATTCAATTTCTGCAAGAAACAGCAGCCAGAAAACAGTATCCATAAATACGAAGACGGCACATCATCAAGTAGCCAAACTGCAGAGACATAACCCCATCAACAGTCAAAAGTCACCACAGTAACAGAATATATCAAAACAGCGACGATGTCGTAATTTTGACTGGTATTTCCTCATTATTGCCATATAAGTGGTAGGCAAGGCGGTAATCCAGACGAGTTTGTGGAGCACTCGAAATATGAACAATATACCTCAAAACGGCGATGATGTCCCCAAGTTGATTGTTAAGAACAGTATTATTGATCCATCAGTAGTATACCAAGTTGTTTTCCACTCAAGTTGGGGACCCGAATTTTTTCCAAGAAGGTTGTCAAAATTTCAAGTTTTGGTCTACAATCAACACTCAACTAGCTGTACAGCCTAGAGAAATTTACCGGATCATTAGAGAGCCTCAACACAACACCACAACAGCGAATCAGTAGTGTACCAAGCTTTTCTCCACTCAAGTTTCAGGATCTGAAATTTACTTGGAAAGTTGTCTGAATTTCAAGCCTTGGTCTACAATCAACACCCAAGTATCTGGACAGCCTGGAGAAAGACACCGGACCATTGGAGGGCCTCAACACAGCAACACAACAATGAATCAGGCGAGTTAAATTGTCTGACTGTGTTTGTTTCATTTTGTGCGGTTGTTTAAGTTGATATTCGGATACTCTCTCCACAGATTTTTGTCATTGTCATTATAGGTTCTGTGCTAGTAACAGCCAGATTAATTGCAATAATTTATTCAGCAATTGAACAGCTCAATAGTACTTGTCAGCTTTGTGGAACAATATCTACCAGTTCTAACCATATGTTATCTAGTTCCTTTTGTGTTTGGACTTATAGGTGGTAGGCGTTATATTTATATTATACTATATATAGGATGTATCATCTGTCCTTTCGTGTATAATATTGTGAACATTGTGACAGCAGTACACCGCCACTCAAAGAACATCTATAGACAAAAGATACCTCTTATCCTAAACAGCACTTGAGAATATCACAAGAAATAAACAAGTCTTCATTACAAGACTTCATAGCTATGGGAGAGAAGTGTGGCTTGTCATGTCCTGATCTAGCAGCATAGGCCAAACAGGAATTGAGCGCATTACAAGCACAACAACGTGAAGAGAGAGCAGCAGCAAAAGAAGCTAGAGATGCACAAGCAGCACAAAAACGTGAAGAGAGAGCAGCAGCAAAATAAGCCAGAGAGGCACAAGCAGCTCTAGATAAAGGGAAAAAAAAGATGCACAGGCAGCGCTAAACGAAGAATAAAGAGATGCACAAGCAGCTCTAGAGAAGAAAATAATTGAAGCAGTAAACAGACAAAAAGATGTAGAACTCGCGTTAGAAAAAAGAAACTAGCTCTCGAAAAAGAGAAACTAGCCCTAGAAGAAAAGAAGCGTGCCTTTGAGAAAGATAAACTGACAACCGAGATAGTAATTAAAGAGAAAGAGATTGAAGGCAACTTAAAGGTACAGACTCTTGAGGAAGACAAAGAGGCAGAGATAGCTCAAGCAAAGATAACAGCTAAATCTTGGAACAACATTAAACGGTACACCGGGCTAATCAGAGATTTTACACAAGGCGATTCAATTTCAGCCTGAGTAACCAACTTCGATCTGATAATGAACCAGAAAGCATGCTGACGAGGGTGAGGACGGGCAGACTTCGCTTCAGAGGTCACGGGTGACAAGCATCGCCTGGATGTTTTCTCCGGGGCATGCCGGTGTGCTGGGAAATGAACAGGCGGACAGATTGGCTGGCTCTGCAGAACTTGGTGGAGTATTGATACATGACAAGGCAGATGTGGTTGCGGCCTTGTGGTAGCACGTGCACACCTCGGAGGAGCAAATGGATTACCATGGTCTGGCAAGAATGAGACAACGAGGAGTGACGAAGGGATCTGGCCGACGCTCAACGCTCAAAGGAAAGGCGAGACGGACTTATAATCAGATTGCTACTGGTACTATTAGTGCTGGAACTCTTCGCTGGCTGCTGAGGATGGGGACGGAGCACTTATGGGAATGCCCCGAATGCTGTGATATCGATTCCTAAATCGATCAATCAATCAATCAATCAATCATTATAAGGTCCCATCTGAAGACTGGGCCATACTCCTTCACAGGCATTTGGCCCTCGAGCCCTTGAAGGTCGTAGAGGTCATACCTAAGAACCTCCGCACCAACTATACATATGTTAGGAATCGAGTCCTAGCACATTTTTTGCTCGACCAAGCGGGGTTACGAACAAAATTTAAAACAATAGCACCGAAATCAAATCAAAACTTCCTAGACTACGTAGCAGAGACATCACTCTTCGAGAGATGGCTCAAGTCAGCCGATATAGGCTCAGACTTTAACAAGCAACGTGACCTCATGGTGAGGGACAAGTTGATTTCCTCTGTACCAGTAGAGATGGCAACATTCCTAGTCGAGAACAGGTGTACGACTGTACCAGAAATGGAGTCCAAATGCGAGGCATTCTATAATGCCCATAGTGATATTTTCGCAGAAGGGGCGCAGCCTGATTTAGCTATAGGGGCGGCGGCCAGGTGGTCCAAACAAAGGTATAATGGAAGACCAAACAAATCCCAACAATATGGTCAGCAATATAGAGGAAGAGGACCATATTACAGGAATAAGAACACACAAATACAACCAGATAGAGTCAGAAGAGGTTACCAGAGGCAATGTCCTCTTTTCAAGTTACAACACGGTTCCCTTGAAATGTGTGACAAAAACCCTGACTATGACACTTATCTTAAGAACTTGACATCACAAAAAGTCAGCAAGTATACTACATACAAGAACAATGTTAAATGTTATGTCTGCAATAGTTATGGACATATAAGTAAACACTGTAGGATTAGAAAGATGTGGAAAGAAGCAAACGCAGCTAACATAGAGACTGGTATCAATGACAGTGATGATGAGACTTGTTGTAAGGCGTACATACACGAAGCTAATACAGCTTACACCAAGGACGAAAACCCGGACAGACGACTAGCACTAGTCAACGGACTACCAGCCACAATTATAAGACACACAGGCACTTCAATTATTGCGGTGGATCAGAAGTTAGTTAAAGACAAAGATTATACCAATAATAAGGTGAAATGTAGGACATGGGATGGAACCTTAGAAGAATATAAGGTGGCATGGACGGACATTAACTGCCCCTATTACCAGGGACGGGTGAAAGCTGAAGTGTTACCACGCCCAACAACTGACTTAATATTAGGTAACATCCCAAACATAATAGAGTGCACCGACCAAGACATTAAAAAACGGGAAAAACAATTCAGTAATTTAGAGCATGTGAAGTGCGCAACATTAGTTTTCCCAACAAAAGACAAAAGACAGCAAAGAAGAGAACGGGGAATCAAAGAACCATTTAGAAAATCTTAGTAACGACCAAAGGTGGCGTTAACTGCTAACAAACAACCTATCATCTACATAATCTAGGTCAATAGCAGTTTCACAGAACAAATACTATTTATCTTATTCTACTTTAAAAACTGTGATATTATTTAAGGTAATGTTCACTTATACTCATGGACATCTGTCTATAAATACCTTATTATTTTACTTGTTTCTGTCTGAGATACATCAAGCTAACGTCACTATGACACACATAATAGACAGTAAATTCACAATTGAAGGATAGAACATAACTCAAGTCAACAGAGTAAACAACTCTTTAATAATCATACAACCTTCAATCTTCTCAACATCTCAAACTATATCTCTACTGACTAATACACATTCTTATATAATTACATACATTACTATCTACTACAGACTCAATAAGAACATTAACTTTTTAACTTTCTTATAACTAAGATGGACTATGCGGTAGTAAACAATCTAAAACGGTTGTATATAGAGTACACAAAGGATAACATGGAGATACAGTTATCCGAGTATTAGTTCAAGCTCTGAACTGCCGTATAGAATGAGTACAGATCTCAGCAGTCAATTTGACATTGTAGGCTAATTAACTTAAATTGATTCAGATATGTACATATTTTTTCCAATTTATAATTTCCCAGAATGTACGGAAGACGAATGCGAGTGTAGTTGGACCATGTAAGCACCACCAGAGATCTAAAGACGAAGATGGAAAAGGTGGAATTCTGTGTCTAAAATCCGAGGGCACCGAACCAGCAGAACTGAGCTAGCAAAAAGACCAGCCCATGGTAAACAAGTAGGACCAACCACACCTACTGAGAAGCAATTGAGTAGTATTATTGTTATTTATTATTAATTGTACTTAATAAATCATATTGCTTTCATATTCCATCTATCATGATTAAACCATCATCTCATGAAACTAGAACATATCATTCATTTACCATCACTACATTATACAATCAGTGGTAAGAAAATATACAGGTATAATAACCAGTATTCAGCTGCCATTGGGGAGAAACCTGTGGTAGGAAAAAAATAACAATACAATCTTAAAGGTTGAGTGTATTACAACATACAACAACAGCAACCACAAATTTAAAGGTTGAATATATGACACCAGAATACAACAATATCAACCACAAGTACAGTGAGAAAGTTAATAACATAATATTGGTGAAAACATAGCATCATATATATCATACTGATGCTGAATTAATTTACTTTAATTTTTATTGGTGAAATTCACTTTTCAATATATCATTGCATATTTCACCTAGAAACATATTATTCAATATTCACTGGTAAAGATTTCATCACATATATTATAATGATGCTATAGTGATGATAAGAACATTTCTTTTGTACCATTTGATAGGATAAGTTTTCATACACATGATCGTTTATATGAAATTTTTCCTACATGTGCAGATTATGTGTCAATAACAGAAGACTTAATAGTGGATCTTGTGCAGTAATAACAAAAGGCAAGAGTAAAGACACTGAAGACTAATGCAAGAGACACAAATCATCGTTGATAACAATGGTGGCAACAAAAACAACACGAAGCAACAACGGTCAATAAACAGATTGCAATGAATGACACGAGTGTATGGTGGTATCTAATTTTAATGTTGATGCTATAACATACAAGCATATATATAGGACATTGATAATTTAAGTCAATATCAGATATTTTAATTTTTTCTTTCAATGTATAATATTGCATGAGTATCTCAAATATGTCAATGAGATTTAATGCTAATAATTTTATTCTCCAATTGACATATTACATGGTAGAAATGTTTATGCATAGAAATGTACATACATTTTTATGTGGTATCGCTATTGGTCAACACTAAACAGATCTAGAACATCAACACAAGGTCAAGAGATTGTATTTCAGGGAAATGAATGAACACTTTGACAGGGAGAAACATTTCACAAGAAACAATAAGCTTGATGAAGGCAATGAACAACAATATAGAATGAGCAACAGAAGGTGCAGTAACATCAACCAGCAATGGTGATAAACTATCAAAGTATTATAAACTTTGACATACACGAATGTGTTCAAAAATGAGTCGACAGCATACATCCATATGAGTAATAGAATGAATATGCGGTTAAAAGATGAAAAGACAACACCTTTTACGAAGAAGAAGTAACCACCCTAGACAGACGAAATAGTACAAGTAAACCGCAAATAAGCAACTGCTTAGGCACTTGTTAACATATGAGGCAAACTAAGTCAAACGGTAACCCCAAAGGACAAATGAGAACCACAACGATATAGAGGTCATAGATATATTGGTCATATTCCACTATACCAAACACAAATAATAATACAGAGGGTGGTGGTACCTATTTAATCACGCACGTACCCTCATTCGGGCGTAATGGCCTTGATAGGTTTGGGGATGCTTGTCTATAGAGCAAATGAGGAACTACTATGGGGAGGCCACGGGACCTTATGAAGCTCAAAGTATGTTAGCCAAGCTCCCCCCCCCCTCCCCATAGGCTGGGCTACACGACGTCTGCGGGGGAAGCAGATAGAAGTGCGTGTCTGACTATAATAAATTTGTTTCCATTGATTTTGTGGAGTGGTTACTAGAATGCCATACCATCATATTATCAGAGAAAATAGGTATGTGGAAGTACATAAATATAGAATATATTTATGAAATGATTAATAATAACTGCCAATATCGCCACAGGTCAGAAGAGTAAAAAAACCGAAGAGACTGTGAAAAAAAACAGGGGGGGGGGGTATACTGCCATGTACCGATATGAGGCAGACAGCGGTAAACTGATATATTAAGAGCAGGTTTACCGTAGAAGAGGAATTGTCATAGTGAGAGCAGTTTACGCGATCACTATGAACTAACTCGCACTAAGAAGTCAAGGAAAGTCTGAGCGGAACTCATGATGATGATAAATAAGCCAAGGGAAACTACTCGAAGAAGTTGCGTATCACGTGACAATAGTTGGGTAGTCCACGGAAACGCGAGACGACTGAAGACAGTGAGTCAGGCCAGGGTCTCAGTTGCGGAAGGACGTGGAAACCAGCGTTGAAGCGAAGCAAGATTTATTCGACATTGCTCCAGTATTGGAACGACGCTTTAGCCAGAGGCGAAAGTGTTCCATACAAGTGGTGCGGCTGATTGAATAGCCATTCAAGCCTGTGTACAGCGCGCCGAGTTGACGGCGTTTCAAGAATGCCCCAGGCCAGATGGCAAGGGCAGTTGACCGCGTAAGTGTGACCTAAGCGTAGCCATTGTGTTAGGACAGTGCAAGGAGACAAGTGTCTCGTATCAACGTTATTAACATTGATTATGCACGTTATATTCTTATCACATATTATCCCGCACCATTCGGGAATGTTTGACATTATTTGCTGTGACAATCGTCAACAATAAATATTGAAGCATGTTAAGGACATCAGGTTGTTCAGCGTTTCTATGCTATGAATGTTCCTGCTTAAGTCTGTCATTGAGGCTGAACAAACGAGCCAGCAATCAGCTTCGTGGCAGTCACATCCCCACCGACTTCATTGATAAACTGTTCCCACTTAATCCTCTTTGCCTCTGTTGCCTGGAGTTTAAAATCCTGCACCTTTACTTTTTTATATCTTTCAGCCTCTTTCAATTCTGTGTCAACTGAATTGGTTGCTCTCCGCACCCTCTGCCAATTCCTTATGGCCGCCCTCTTTTCCCTCCATGAATTCTCTACCTCCGGTATCCACCATGGTGGTTGGGTGAAGATTTTTCTTGTTGGTTTAGATCTTCTCTGTGATCTAAGGCGCCCCAAGAGCGAAGAGTGGTCGCGCTCATAACTGAATGCCCTGCGAGCTCTTATAGCCCTAATTGTGCTGGACTTAGGTATCAGCACTTCCATGGTCTCCTAGGACGCTCCATTTTATATCTGATGCCGCCTCTTGGGATACAAGCGCCAGGTCGATGGCCGTGTCAGAGTCCCCCCGGTCTCATTGCTGGCCTAGTGGTTGTCCCGTCATTTAGACAGACCACATCCGTCTCAAGCAAGGCCTCAGCAAGATCAGTACCCTGTCTGTTCTCTCCCGACCTGTCCCATTCCTTGGCGCGGGCGTTAAAGTCACCATATATCAGATACCTGGTACCTGGGGTGTCCACTGAACCTTTAAACAAGTCCCAACTCTCTCTGCTTATGCAAGATTCCCCACTTACATATACATTTATCAGGTTCCAGCTGTATCTGCCGATTTGTATCCGCATTCCCTGCACCTCTTTATTCTCCTGACCCCACCCACTCATATCCAGTATGGAATGCTGTAAACCATCCTTGACCACGTCTTCCCTGTCCACATTGGTTTGATGTAACATGTATAGCCAGGGCACTTAAAGGAGTTTGTATTCAGTTCTTGTAACATCAGGACATCAAAATCGTAGACCAGTTTCTCCAGTATTGGTCCTCGTTGCTTTGCACTACGGCAATTCCAATACCCAACCAGTACATTTTTGAGTCCCAAACGATCCGTTTTCCTTCTACCCCTTCTGGCTCCAGCCCTCTTCTTCCTTTTTCTTCCCCCCCCCTCTCCCCTACCTCTTCTCCTCCGCTTCATTCTCTCCTCGCTGGCTGTTGTCAAAGGTATCGAGCACAAAGCACGTACTCCGTTGCTTCGGCGATAATTCTTTGTATTATTCATAGTTGGTTAGATATGACGGCAGGATATAATCGGTCACCCTAGTAGAGCCTGCCTGCTAGGGAAGGGGCAGGGGATGTCCCTCAGGAGTCCATACGCCTGGCGCCGCCCCGCCCGCATACCAGACGTTCCACGTTCACGACCAACTCACCCGTGGCCATTCAGTTCTCGGCACGTCGGTCCACCTTAAACTTGGGGTTTTGTAATCAGAGTTTTCCATCTCCTAGACTGGCCGCTGTAATAGCTAACGGGCCCAATATACCCGGGAGCAAGAGGTGCCTCATTTCTGGTGAACACAGTAGCTACATGTATACGGGGAAAAAACTAATGTCATACAATATCTATGAAATAGTACATACTACATAATTAAAGTCCTTACACAACGGTAAAAATAACTCTCTCAAGTAGATAGTTGAGCCCCAAACAAAGCAGTGACGACATCAGTAGTCAGGTTAACTTCATACGTTGGGCTCTGTAGTGCTGAGATAACAACATGACAATGCTTGGGTAAATTACATAGCAGATCCTGTTGTATTATACAGTGGTGGAGTGGTGGCAGACACAACACCATCCATCATACAATGTTGTTGTGTCTCTGTTGGAAACAGAACTGTCACTGTACTTCACACATTGAGCTTTGTAGTACTGACACAACACCATCCCGTCTGCAATGTAATTGTGTCACTGTTGGAGAAAGAACTGTCACTGTACTTTTCACACATTGAGCTCTGTAGTACTGACACAACCCCATCCATTTTACAATGTTATTGTATCACTGTAGGAAACAGAGCTGTCACTGTAATTCACACATTGAGCTGCGTAGTACTGACACAACCCCATCCATTTTACAATGTTGTTTCATAATTTAATGGATGTAAATAGCACCCTTAATGACCTTCAGTTATATGCCCTGCCTCCATTAACTAAGCACTGATAATAGGTGGGGAAAAAGGAGTGATAATATGATGTATATTGTGTCACTGAGAAACCGCGACACATCTGTTAATTGTAATGATATGTTACACAAATGAAATTCTCATTACTGGCAATAGCAACAACAACAAGTACCAATGTATACTACAACTAAATTAGTTACACAAATGAAATTATCATTACTGACAATAGCAACAACAACAAGTACCAATGTATACTACAACTAAATTAGTTACACAAATGAAATTATCATTACTGACAATAGCAACAACAACAAGTACCAATGTATACTACAACTAAATTAGTTACACAAATGAAATTATCATTACTGACAATAGCAACAACAACAAGTACCAATGTATACTACAACTAAATTAGTTACACAAATGAAATTATCATTACTGACAATAGCAACAACAACAAGTACCAATGTATACTACAACTAAATTAGTTACACAAATGAAATTATCATTACTGACAATAGCAACAACAACAAATACCAATGTATACTACAACTAAATTAGTTACACAAATGAAATTATCATTACTGACAATAGCAACAACAACAAGTACCAATGTATACTACAACTAAATTAGTTACACAAATGAAATTATCATTACTGACAATAGCAACAACAACAAGTACCAATGTATACTACAAGTAAATTAGTTACACAAATGAAATTATCATTACTGACAATAGCAACAACAACAAGTACCAATGTATACTACAACTAAATTAGTTACACAAATGAAATTATCATTACTGACAATAGCAACAACAACAAGTACCAATGTATACTACAACTAAATTAGTTACACAAATGAAATTATCATTACTGACAATAGCAACAACAACAAGTACCAATGTATACTACAACTAAATTAGTTACACAAATGAAATTATCATTACTGACAATAGCAACAACAACAAGTACCAATGTATACTACAACTAAATTAGTTACACAAATGAAATTATCATTACTGACAATAGCAACAACAACAAGTACCAATGTATACTACAACTAAATTAGTTACACAAATGAAATTATCATTACTGACAATAGCAACAACAACAAGTACCAATGTATACTACAACTAAATTAGTTACACAAATGAAATTATCATTACTGACAATAGCAACAACAACAAGTACCAATGTATACTACAACTAAATTAGTTACACAAATGAAATTATCATTACTGACAATAGCAACAACAACAAGTACCAATGTATACTACAACTAAATTAGTTACACAAATGAAATTATCATTACTGACAATAGCAACAACAACAAGTACCAATGTATACTACAACTAAATTAGTTACACAAATGAAATTATCATTACTGACAATAGCAACAACAACAAGTACCAATGTATACTACAACTAAATTAGTTACACAAATGAAATTATCATTACTGACAATAGCAACAACAACAAGTACCAATGTATACTACAACTAAATTAGTTACACAAATGAAATTATCATTACTGACAATAGCAACAACAACAAGTACCAATGTATACTACAACTAAATTAGTTACACAAATGAAATTATCATTACTGACAATAGCAACAACAACAAGTACCAATGTATACTACAACTAAATTAGTTACACAAATGAAATTATCATTACTGACAATAGCAACAACAACAAGTACCAATGTATACTACAACTAAATTAGTTACACAAATGAAATTATCATTACTGACAATAGCAACAACAACAAGTACCAATGTATACTACAACTAAATTAGTTACACAAATGAAATTATCATTACTGACAATAGCAACAACAACAAGTACCAATGTATACTACAACTAAATTAGTTACACAAATGAAATTCTCATTACTGACAATAGCAACAACAACAAGTACCAATGTATACTACAAGTAAATTAGTTACACAATGAAATTATCATTACTGACAATAGCAACAACAACAAGTACCAATGTATACTACAACTAAATTAGTTACACAAATGAAATTATCATTACTGACAATAGCAACAACAACAAGTACCAATGTATACTACAACTAAATTAGTTACACAAATGAAATTCTCATTACTGACAATAGCAACAACAACAAGTACCAATGTATACTACAACTAAATTAGTTACACAAATGAAATTCTCATTACTGACAATAGCAACAACAACAAGTACCAATGTATACTACAACTAAATTAGTTACACAAATGAAATTATCATTACTGACAATAGCAACAACAACAAGTACCAATGTATACTACAACTAAATTAGTTACACAAATGCAATTCTCATTACTGACAATAGCAACAACAACAAGTACCAATGTATACTACAACTAAATTAGTTACACAAATGCAATTCTCATTACTGACAATAGCAACAACAACAAGTACCAATGTATACTACAACTAAATTAGTTACACAAATGAAATTATCATTACTGACAATAGCAACAACAACAAGTACCAATGTATACTACAACTAAATTAGTTACACAAATGAAATTATCATTACTGACAATAGCAACAACAACAAGTACCAATGTATACTACAACTAAATTAGTTACACAAATGCAATTCTCATTACTGACAATAGCAACAACAACAACAAGTACCAATGTATACTACAACTAAATTAGTTACACAAATGAAATTATCATTACTGACAATAGCAACAACAACAAGTACCAATGTATACTACAACTAAATTAGTTACACAAATGAAATTACCATTACTGGCAATAGCAACAACAACAAGTACCAATGTATACTACAACTAAATTAGTTACACAAATGAAATTATCATTACTGACAATAGCAACAACAACAAGTACCAATGTATACTACAACTAAATTAGTTACACAAATGAAATTATCATTACTGACAATAGCAACAACAACAAGTACCAATGTATACTACAACTAAATTAGTTACACAAATGCAATTCTCATTACTGACAATAGCAACAACAACAAGTACCAATGTATACTACAACTAAATTAGTTACACAAATGAAATTATCATTACTGACAATAGCAACAACAACAAGTACCAATGTATGCTACAACTAAATTAGTTACACAAATGAAATTATCATTACTGACAATAGCAACAACAACAAGTACCAATGTATACTACAACTAAATTAGTTGGCGTCTGTTTACTTTCTGAATGTTTACCTCTATTTGTCTACATGTCTGCATTTGCATGCGTGGATTTGAAGTTTTGGAATTAAACATTTCTACAGCCTCCAAAAAAATGCACCCTAATATAACTTCTCTTTGAGGTTGAACGGGATAGGGGTAACGGTGTAGCTGAAATCGTAGTATTTAGTAATTGTTATGCAAAATACACATGACAAGAAACAAGGAAGAACAGCACTTTAGAACATACACACAAAATACAAGCACTTAGAATCAGCAACATGGGTAATGTTATCAAATATCCAGAGTAATATAGATTAGCATTATAGTATATAGTACACAAAATAAAACATCACACACGCACACACACACACAACTGAACAATGCAACAGCACATTATCAGGGCATACTGCCAACATTCTATCTCACTTGTATACAGGCAACACAAGGGCACGAACAATTTATACAGGAAACAATAAGGAAATATATAAACAATTAGTTAGTAAACATGCACCATCACTTAAATCTAAAAGTAGTTAAAAGAGGAAGGAAGAGATCAAGGGCCACATATATACAAGCGTGCAGTTATCTAGCATAGCAGACATATGCTACATTAAAGAGAAAAACAAAAGACAGGCAACTGTACTTTGAAATAGCATATACAACAATATGGGATCTAAGGAGTTCGTGCTTTGTCCGACGCTTTCGGCCGAAGTGTGGAATAAGACTGAGTCATACGGAATAAAACTCGGTGCAATGAAGTCGATCTTCTCGACTTTTTTATATAGAAAAACGAAAACTGATACAGCATTAAAGAAAACAGCACAAGACAATCTATACCATGAAATGGCATATCAGTCAATGAGAAATGACACATCATTAAAGAGAACAGCACAAGACAATATCTACAAACTTTGAGTTGAGGCATAGTTTAGGAAAACTGTATAACTTTGGTCACTAAGAGCCTAGGAATAAATTTTTACAAACTTATTAAATTCTCTGGGAACATTCAGTTCATAAATCTGAAATCCATTTGTGGCATAAATAATCGACTGATCATTGTTAGGTCGGTGTGTATTTTTGTCAGTCTACCTGTTTCACTGTGTTCATATCTATGTTTGATTGTTTCTCTGTGTCCCACCTCTCGTCTGTTTCTGTGTTTGTATATCTGGCCTCTAATATGCGTAGGTTTTTTTTTAGGTGGCCATTCTTTCTTTGCACCCTTTGTTGTCCGATTCTGCTTGCCTGCCTGGCTGTTTGATCTTTCTTTCTTTCTTTCTTTCTTTCTTTCTTTCTTTCTTTCTTTCTTTCTTTCTTTCTTTCATTCTTTCTTTCTTTCTTTCTTTCTTTCTTTCTTTCGTATCTTTTAAATTTTTTTACCCACCCCCCACACTGAAAACAACAAATATCAATAAGAAAAATAACACCTAAACATGTAATTGGAGAACAGTGAACAGAACGACCCATTTCTCGGTGTTGCATTTTGAAACGGAAGTCAACATCCCAAAGTTCTCTTAAGAGCTCATTAGGAACCAAGGGAACAGCAAAAACCCCGAGACCCCAGGAGAGGACGTTAGTAACTGACAGGAAACCTCAACATGCCATACTGAAACACCCAGTGACATTCAAGGAACAGTACGTTTACAAGATCGTTGTTAAAAAATAAAACATACACAAGAGAAAAATTTACGAGCATTAACAAAACAAAAATGGAGCGCCGTCATTTTGGCGACAGCCGTAGGAGAAGTTTTGCAAAATAAGTGCGTGAAATGTGCTGGCAATGCAGTTTTGTGGTAAAATCCGTCCAGCTGGCATTTAATTGCTTCATATCTTAAAGATAGCGTGGTGACATGAGCGGTTGTACCGTTGTACCGTTTTCTGCCTGCGATGGCAGTGGTTCGTGTCAAATTCCCAGGACAAGAG